>CAUYPK010121052.1:0-13876 GCA_963574355.1 Loris lydekkerianus
CCAGTAAGACTAGCCTATATCACAAAATCCCAAGACCAGAGATGTTGGTGTGGATGTGGAGAAAAGGGAACACTTCTACACTGCTGGTGGGAATGCAAATTAATACATTCCTTTTGGAAAGATGTATGGAGAACACTTAGACATTTAAAAATAGATCTGCCATTTAATCCTAGAATTCCTCTCCTAGGCATATACCCAGAAGACCAAAAATCACATCACAACAAAGAAATTTGTACCAGAAGGTTTATTGCAGCCCTATTCATAGTTGCTAAGTCATGGAAAAAGCCCAAGTGCCCATCAATCCACGAATGGATTAATAAATTGTGGTACATGTACACCATGGAATATTATGCAGCCTTAAAGAAAGATGGAGACTTTACCTCTTTCATGTTTACATGGATAGAGGTGGAACATATTCTTCTTAGTAAAGTATCTCAAGAATGGAAGAAAAAGTACCCAATGTACTCAGCCCTACTATGAAACTAATTTATTGCTTTCACATGAAGGCTATAACCTAGTTATAACCTAAGAATATGGGGAAGAGGAAGAGGGAGGGGTGGGAATGGGGAGGATGGGTGGCAGGAGGTTGATTGGTGGGATCACACTTGCAGTGCATCTTATAAGGGTATATGTGAAACTTAGTAAATGTGGAATGTAAATGTCTTAGCACAATAACTAAGAAAATGCCAGGAAGCCTATGTTAATCAGTGTGATGAAAATGTGTCAAACGGTCTATGAAACTAGTGTATGGTGCCCCATGATCACATTAATGTACACAGCTGTGATTTAATAAAAAATAAATAAATTAATTAAAAGTAAGATGTTGATATTTTAACAGGAATTGCATCAAATCTGTAGATTGATTTGGGTAAAATAAAAGGAATAATCTATTTTTTGATATCTTCTGCATTTTCTTTTCTTAGGGTTTCACAATTCTCTTTGAAAATATCTTTCACCTCCTTTGTTAGGTATATTCCTAAGTATTTCATTTTCTTTGACGCTACTGTAAAGGAAATTGTGTCCTTGATTTGCATCTCAACTTCACTGTTATTGGTGTATACAATGGGTACTGATTTGCGGACATTGATTTTATAGCCTGAGACATTACTGTATTTCCTGATCACTTCTGGGAGTTTTGTGGTTGAGTCTCTGGGGTTTTCTAAGTATAAGATCATATCATCAGCAAAGAGGGAGAGTTTGACCTACTCTGTCCCTATTAGGATGTCCATTATATCCTTCTTTTGCCTGATTGCACTAGATATAACTTCCAGAACTATGTTGACTAATACTGGCGATAGTGGACAACCTTGTCTTGTTCCAGTTCTAAGTGGGAAAGATATCAGTTTTACTCCATTCAGTATGATGTCAGCTGTAGGTTTCTCATAGATGGCTTCAAAGGGCTTAAGAAATGTAACACCTATACCTATATTCTTAAGCATTCTTGTTAGAAAATGATGCTGAATTTTGTCAAATGCTTATCCTTCCTGTAGTGAGAGGATCCTGTGGTCTTTGGTGTTGCTTCTATTGATACAACATATTACATATATACATTTTCAAACTATAGATGTTGGAATGGATATGGAAAAAAGGGAACACTTCTGCACTGCTGGTGAGAATGCAACTAATATGTTCCTTTTGGAAAGAAGTTTGGAGATCACTTAGGGACTTAAAAATAGACCTGCTGTTTGAACCTGCAATTCCTCTACTAGATATACATCCAGAAGACCAAAAATCACTTTATAACAAAGATATTTGTACCAGAATGTTTATTGTGACCCAATTCATAATTGCTAAGTCATGGAAGAAGTCCAAGTGCCCATTGAATGGATTAATAAATTGTGGTATATGTACACCATGGAATATTATGCAGCCTTAAAAAAAAATGGAGACTTTACCTCTTTTATGATTACAAGGATGGAGCTGGAACATATTCTTTGTAGTATAGTATCTCAAGAATGGAAGAAAAAGTGTCCAATGTACTCAGCTCTACTATAAAACCAGTATATAATTATCCACACTTCCATATGAAAGCTATAACCCAACTATTGCCCAAGATAGAGGGGGAAGAGGAGGAAGAGAGGAGGTATGGAGGGAGGATAGCTGGAGGGAGAGTACTTGGTCAGATCACACTTACGGTGTATTTTACAAGCGTACATGTCAAATCTACTAAGTGTAGAGTATAAATGTCTTAACACAATAATTAAGAATGTGCAGTGAAGGCTATGTTAACCAGTTTGTTGTAAGTATTTCAAAATGTATATAAAACCAGCAAATTGTACCCCATAAATGCTTTAATGTACACAACTATCATTTAATAATAATATAAAAAGATTTGCATATCTTAAATCAACTTTGCATTCCTTGGATGAAGGTGACTTGATCATGATGTATAAATTTTTTTATTAAATCATAACTGTGTACATTGATGCATTTATGGGGCTCAGTGTACTGATTTGATATGCAATGTGAAATGCTTACATTGAACTGATTAACACATCCATCACAATTATATTATTTTCTTACTGGTTTTGAAATGTACAATTACATCATGCACATTAGATGAGCTCCCTCCCAAATACTCTTCCTCCTCCCGTCTACCCCCTAGCCTCCCCTCTCGCTCCTCTTCCATTCTACTTTCTGAACTAGTGATGTTCTTCCATTCGTATGAATGTGTAGGTGATTATATATTGATTTCATAGTAGTATTGAGTACATTGGATACTTTTTCTAATTCTTGAGATACTTTACTAAGAAGAATATGTTCCAGCTCCATCTAGGAAACATAAAAGATGTGAAGGGTCCATCCTTTTTTATGGCTGCATAAATACCATGGTATACATATACCACAATTTGTTAATCCATGCATGGGTCGAGGGGCAAATGGGCTGTTTCCATGTCTTGGCAATTATGAATAGGGCTCCAATAAACATTCTGGTGCAAATGTCTTGATTGTAAAATGATTTTTTATCATATCTGTGTATACCTAATAGAAGAATTGCAGGACCAAATGGTAGGTCTACTTTTAGTTCCTTGAGTATTCTCCAAACTTCTTTCCAAAAAGGTCGTATTAGCTTGCATTTTCACCAGTAGTGCAGAAATGTTTCCTTCTTTCTGCATCCATGCTAATATCTGTAGGTTTGTGATTTTGTTATGTGGGCTAATCTTACTGGAGTTAGATGATATCTCAAAGTGGTTTTGATTTGCATTTCTCTGATGATAATGAGCTTAAAGATAATGAGCTTTTTCTTCATGTGTTTATAGGCCATGCAACTGTCTCCTTCATAGAAGTTTCTGTTCAAGTCTCTTGCCCGCATAGAAATGAGGTTATTTGTTCTTTTTCTTACATTATTATTTATTATTATTATTATTATTATTTTTTTTAGAGACACGATCTCACTTTATCACCCTTGGTAGAGTGCCATGGTGTCACAACTCACAGCAACCTCCAGCTCCTGGGTTTAGGCGATTCTCCTGCCCCAGCCTCCTGAGTAGGTGGAACCACAGGTGCCCGCCACAGTACCCAGCTATTTTTTTGTTGCAGTTTGGCTGGGGCTGGGTTTGAACCCACCACCATTGGTATATGGGGCAAGTGCCCCACTCACTGAGCCACAGGCACCGCCCTATTTGTTCTTTTCTTCTTGATTTGTTCTTTTCTTATTGATTAGATTCAGTTCTCTGTAGATTCTAGTTATCAGACCTTTTTTGGGAAAATAACCTACAAAAATCTTATTCCATTCTGAAGGTTGTCTGTTTATTTACTTACTGAGCTCTTGACTGTGAAAAACCATTTTAGTTTGATAAGATCACAGTAATATATTTTCGGTGTTGCTTCAATGGCCTGTGGGGGGTCCTCCTCATAAAATATTCTTGCAGGCTGACTTCTTCAAGTATTTTCCCTGAACTCTCTTCTAGTGTTTTTATAGTTTCATATCCTAAGTTTAAATCTTTTATCCAGTGAGAATCAATTTTTATTAATGGTGAAAGTTTTGGGTCCAGTTTCAGTCTTCTATGGGTCAATAGCCAGTTCACCCAGCACCATCTGTTAAATATGGAGTCTTTCCCCAAATGGAAGTTTTTGATAGCCTTATCTAAGATCAAATGATGATAAGTAGCTGTGTTCATCTCCTTGTTCTCTATTCTGTTCCATATAACTACCTCCCAGTTTTTGTATCAGTACCATGCTGTTTGGATTTATCATATAGCCTGAAGTCTGGTAATATGATATCTACTGATTGGTTCTTATTTCTGAATAATGTATTTGCTATTCGAGTTTCTTTCTTATTCCATATAAAATGAAGTAATATTTTTTCAAGTTCTTTAAAGTATGAAAATGGTGCTTTAATTTTATTAAATCTGTATATTCCTTTTTATAGTATGGACATTTTAACAATGTTAATTCTTCCCAGTCATGAGCATGGTATGTCTTTCAATTTGTTAACATCCTTAGCTATTCCTTTTATCAGAGTTTCATAATTCTTTTTATAAAGGTCTTTCATGTCCTTTGATAGGTAAATTCCCAGATATTTCATCTTCTTTGGCACTACTGTAAAAGGAATAGAGTCCGTGACTATATTTTCAGCTTGACTCTTATTGGCATATATAAAAGCTACTGATTTATAAGTATTGATTTTGTATCCTGAGAAGCTGCTGTATTCCTTGATTGCTTCTCAGTGTTTTTTAGTTGCGTCCCTGGAATTTTCCACATACAGGATCACATCATCTGTGAAAAGTGAGAGTTTGTTCTCCTCTGACCCCATTTGGATATCCTTGATTACCTTTTCTTGCCTGATTATGATAGCTAAGACTTCTATTACTATGTTGAATAGAAGTAAAGACAGTGGGCATCTTTTCCCTGTTCCTGATCTGAGTGGAAATGTTTTCAATTTTATTCCATTCAATATGACACTGACTGTGGGTTTGCTGTAGATACCCTCTATTGTTTTAATAAATGTCCATTCTATGCCTATTTTCTTAGGTGTTCTGATCAAGAAAGGATGCTGATATTATCAAAATCCTTTTCTGCACCAAGTGACAGAATCATACAGTCTTTTTGTGATTTTTTACGTGATATATTATATTTATAGATTTTCCTATGTTGAACCAACCGTGGAATAAAAACAACTTGCTCATGGTGCATAATTTTTTTGATGTGTTGTTGAATTCTGTTTGCTAAGATATTATTGAATATTTTTGCATCGATAGTCATTAATGATATTGGTGTTAATATTCATTCTTTGCTGGATCCTTTCCTGGTTTTGGAATCAGGTTGATATTTGCTTCATAGAATGTGGGAAGTTTTCCTTCTTTTTCTATGCTTTGGAAAAGGTTGTATAAATGATGCCCCATGATCATATCAATGTACACAGCTATGATTTAATAAATAAAAAATAAAAAAATAATAAAAAAAAAAAACAAAGTAGAACCTAAGACAAAAAAAAAAAAAAAAAAAAAAAAAAATAGGTAATAGTTCATCTTTAAAGGGTGATAGAATTTGTATGTGAAGCCATCTCGTCCCAGACTTTTCTTCTTTGGGAGATTTCATATTGTTAATGTTATTTCCTTAATTGACATAGGTCTATTCAAGATTTCTAATTCTTTCTGCGTGAGTCTAGAAAGATGGTGTGCTTTCCAGGTATTGATCCATTACCTTCAGATTTCCATATTTTGGGGAAGGGAGTTTTTTGTAATAATCATTGAGGATTGTTTAAATTTCTGAGGTTTCTGTTGTTATTTCTCCTTTATCATTTCTGATAGAATATTAGAGATTTTACTTTTATGTTTCTGGTTAGGTTGACCAAAAATTTATCAATTTTGTTAATCTTTTTAAAAAACCAACTTTTTGTTTCATTGATCTTCTGAATGATTCTAATTTTGGTTATTTATTTTCTTCTGCTGGGTTTGGGGTTGGAATATTCTTTCTTTTCCAGGTGCTTGAGCTGACCCATTAAATTGTTGCCTTCTTCTTTCTGTTTTCTTGATGAAGGCTTCCAATGCTGTAAATTTCCCTCTTAGGACTGCCTTTGCAGTATCCCACAGATGTGAATAATTTGTGTCTTCATTATCATCTTGTTCCAAAAATTTGTTCATTTCCTTCTTAATCTCATCTTTGATGCAGCTATCATTCAGTCTAAGATTATTTAGTTTCTGTGACATTGTTTGAATATGAAGATTCCTGTTGCTGTTGAGTTCAACTTTTATTCCATGGTGATCTGAGAAAATACAAGGAATAATTTCTATTCTTTTAAGTATGCTGAGGTTAGTCTTGTGTCCTAAGATACGATCAACTTTGGAGGATTAACCATGGGCTGATGAGAAGAATGTATATTCACTTTTATTAGGATAAAATGTTCTGCAGAGGTCAGCAAAGTCCATTTTTTCTAGGGTCAGGTTTAAGTCTAATATTTCTTTGTTTGTTTCTTCTTGGAGGATCTATCCAAAACTTTCAAAGAGATGTTAAAATCTCCAACTATTATAGTGCTAGAAGATATCAAGTTATTCATATCCATTAGGGTTTTCTTTATAAATTGAGGAACATTCTGGTAGGGTGTATAAATGTTAACGATGGAAATCTCTTCATGTTGGGTATTTCCCTTGACAAATATGTGGTGACCACCCATATCTTTTCTTATCTTCATTGGTCTGAAACCAATTGTATGTGTAAATAAAATTGCAACCCCTGATTTTTTTATGATTTCCATTTGTCTGTATTATTGATGTCCATCCCTTCACCCTCGGTCCATTTTTATCATTTCAGGTAAGATGAGATTCTTGTATTCATTATATATCTGGTCTAGGTTTATGTATCCAGTTAGCCACCGTGTGCCTCCTTAGAGGACAATTTAAACCATTCACTCTAATTGAGAGGGTTGATAGACTTGGTAACATTTTTGGTGTCACTTTTTCAAAGTTCTACCAAACATTTTTAATCTTTTAATCATTGTCAGAGTTCAGTTTTGTTCAATAATTTCTGGGTGAGATTACTTTGGTGGTAGGGCATTGTGCTGGTCATTAGGGGAAATGGGTCTGAGAATATCCTGGAGAGCTGGCTTAGTTATGGCAAATTTCCTCAACATGTGTATGTCAGTGAAGTATTTGATTTCTGCATCACAAATGAAACTCAGTTTACCTGGATACAGAATCCTGGGCTGAAAATTGTTTTGTTTTAGGACAGTGGTTCTCAACCTTCCTAATGCCACAAACATTTATTATAGCCCAAGGAGGTCATGACCCACAGGTTGAGAACTGCTGTTTTAGGAGTTTGAAGATTGATGACCATCCTCTTCTGGCTTGAAAGATTTCGGCTGAGAAATCTGCAGTCATTCTAATATTTCACCCTTTGTAGGTAATGCTTTTCTTACGTCTGGCTGCTTATGTATAATTTTTTTAATGAGTAGCTGAAATCTATTACCTAACATTTTCTTGCATATTTTTCCATCAATAGACATTAGTGAAATTGGTCTATAGTTCTCCTTTTTAGTTGGGTCCTCTCCTGGTTTTGTGATCAAAGTGATGTTTGCTTTATAGACAATGTTGGGCAAGGCTTCTTCTTTCTCAATATTTTGAAGTAGGTTTTGCAGTATAGGTACATGCTCATCCTTGAAGGTGTTATAGAATTCTCATGTGAAACCATCTGGCCCTGGGCTTTTGCTAGAAACTTTTTGTTGTTTCTGCAATGTCAATGCCTGATATTGGTCTACTCATGAGATATATTTCTTCCTGGTTAAGTCTAGGAAGATGGTGTGATTCCAGGTATTCATCCATTTTCTTCACATTGTCAAATTTCTGGCATAAATTTTTTGGTACTAGTCAGAAATAATCTCTTGTATCTCTGTGGTATCAGTTTTTATTTCCCGATTTTCATTTCTGGTTGAAGTTATTAAAGATTTTACTTTTCAGCTTCTGGTTAATCTGGCCAATGGTTTATTGATTTTATTTATCTTATCAAAGAACCAACTTTTTGTTTGATTAATTTTTTGAATGACTCTTTTCTTTTCAATTTCATTTTTTTTATGATTTAATATTGGATCTTTCTTTTCTTCTAGTAGATTTGGGATTGGATTTCTCTCCTTTTTCCACTTCTTTAAAATGATTCATTAGGTTATTGATATGCCCTCTTTCTGTTTTTCAGATATAGGCATCTAATGTAATAAATTTTCCTCTTAGGACTGTTTTGCAGTGTCCCACCGGTTTTGGTAGTTTGTGTCTTTATTGTTGTTATGCTCAAGGAAGTTAATGATTTTCTTTTTTATCTCTTCCTTGACCCAACTCTCACTTAGTATAAGATTGTTTAGTTTCCATGCCTTTGTTGGCAATGACACTTTTTGTTGAAACTGAGTTCCACCTCCATTGCCTTGTGGTCTGAAAAGATACAATTTAAAATTTCAATTCTTTTGAATTTTGAATTTCCCACCCATGATGTAACCTATGAGCAGTCTTGCAAAGGAAGTTGAACCTAAATCGAATAGAGACTCTAAAGTGAATTCGACTTTTCTAATTGAATTCCCATGGCACCATTTTAACATACATGCTGTCTTCAATAAAGTTTTCTTAACTTTTTAAAAATTTTAACTTAATATGAGGGCACAAATTATTAGGTTACATTTCTCTCACTTCCAAGGTAAAGTTCAAGTTGTAGTTGAGCCCTTCACCCAGGGACATGCTGAACACCCTCACAATGTGTACATTAGGTGAAATTCTGCTATTTGCCCTGCTCCTCTCTCCAATTATCCTATTCCTCCCCTCACCCATTCCTCTTCTTCCCTCCCCCTCACTAAAGTATATTTGCGTTTTATTATTCATGTGGACATGCAATTGTTTTTTTTGTTGTTGTTGTTGTTTGTTTGTTTTTTCAACTGAGTAAAATTTATTTTTTTTTAGTGGTAAGATGGGACTTTTATTAGAAGTTAGACAGGAATACAGAAGAAGTAAAGAGGACCAGAACTTCTAGGGTCTTAAGTCTAGAGGATTACACATGGCCGGCAGTTAGTAGATGGAAAAGCATCTTTTCAAAGTTAATGAGTGCATTAACAAATGAATGAATGTAGTTCCTCTTCCACTAGGGCAAGGCTATCAGGTCCTTCTGGTTTTTTGTCTCTGAGGAGGGATTAGGGTGTGTGCACCTACTCAAGGTGTTACCACCCAAAAAACCATCTCAGGCTGCTTTGTTCATGGTCTTATCAGAGCCCAGAGGGTATGTCCCTGAAAAGGTAGTCTGCTTGTGCCTGGAGATGGGGTTGTGACTTCTGCGCTCACCTGGGCCTAGAGAAAGGACGGCGCCCTGTCTAGCCCTGAATGGTGGAATCCTGTATTAATCCTTCCTCTCTGAATAGAAGCTCTAACTGCTGTTAGGGAAAAGGGGCGCTGACCGCTCCAAACTGCTTCCTGCTGAAGATGGACGGTGATATGGGGAAGCAGTTAGAGGTTCCTCAGAGGAGGTTGATGGAGGGTTCATAGTAAATGGAAATCTAGGTTGATTCTTTTAGTTTGGAGTAAAATGTTAGTGTATTCTCTTCATGAAATTGCCCGGGCCCAGAAAACTGAGGTCCCTTGTACGAGCTGGAATGAGGGAACCCTGTATCAGTAGAAGGGGACAGTTAGGGTCTCTTCAGATGAGTGGTGATCCAAGGGTCCACAACAGAGTCAAGTCTGGGCTGGAACCTTTTTCATTGTTTGTGATTTGATGATATCTCTGAAAAACAAATCTGATTAGTACATTAAAAGACAAGGTTAGAACAGTGAGAGGAGGGGGGTCTATAAAGTTTGTGATTTTGAGAGAAAACTGTATTAACAGTTTTCTTGCTGTCTTCTAAATAATTTCAAATCTTCTTTAGGCTCACAAGTGTAGGTGGACTGTGGCTGATTCACTTCATGGTCTGCTTTTGTAGGAGGTGGTAGGTTCCAGGATTTTGCTCTTGAATGCTGTATCCAGGAATCTATTCCCATAACTTTAACACCTGTACAAGAAGACAAGATAACAGAAAAGGGACCTTCCCAAGTTGAGGTTAGGAAAGGTGAATTAGAGGGAAGAGTCACACGTCCTTGTTACCTGTTTGGACTGGTCAAGCATATTTTGCTCTTCCCACCTGTCCCTCAGTAGCCCATACTTTTGGGTTAATTTTTGTCTCTAATAAGGGAAGGCATAGTATAGGTTCTTATCCCCTATTCATATAAATGGTTATTCCCACTTTAGTTAGTATGTCCCTCCCCAAAAGGGGGTTAGGATTTTCACACGATTAGGAAGGCCTGAGAGAACAGTCAGTCACCCTAATTGCAGCTTAAAGTCTTAGAGAAAAAATTGATAACTGGCTTTCCAGACAAGCCCCTGTATAGTTACAGATTTGGGGGATAAAAGACCAGGGTTAGAGAGGAGTACAGAAAAGGTTGCTCCAGTGTCCAAAAAAAATTCTATCTCCTGGCCCTTCACTATGAGGCAAACCCTGGGCTCTTGAAGGGTGATGACACAAGCTGCAGCCATGAGAATCTACCTTGGGAACCCTCAGTCCAGTTTGGGCGCTGATGGGATCACTGTTCCAGGAGGCCTTTGCCTCTGGGGACAGTATCCCCTCCAGTAATCACCCTTGCACTCTGGACAGGTTGCCTGGTGGCCTCCTGGAAGCAGTTTTCCCTGAAGTGGCCAGTCTGACCACATTGGAAGCACTTGTTCTTAGCTCCTTTGGCTTCCCTATTCCCCTGAATAGTGCCTGTTTTTAGAGGGCCATTACTAGACCTGTCATTCTTTTTTTATCCCCTTTCTCTTTTTCCTTCTCTTCCTCCTGATCTCGATTATAAAAGACCACAGTGGCCATTTTAAGAAGATCTCTAGGTTATGATATGGGCTTAGAGCCAATTTCTGGAGTTTTCTTCAAATTTCTGGGGCCACCTGAGTGATAAATTTGTCTTTTAAAATAATTTGGCCCTATAACGAGTTGGGTATTAACTGGGTATGTTTTCTCATTGCCTCCCTAACCCACTCAAGAAAGGCTGAGGGACTTTCATTTTGCTCCTCCTACATAGTAGATGACTTAGAACAGGTCATAGGTTTTTTTCTTGGATCTATGTAAACCTTTTAGGATACATGTTAGAATGTTTACGCCATCAGTCACCTTGTTTCTCAGGGTCCCATTCAGGATCCTCAAAGGGAACTGCCTGTCTTCCTGTGGGGTATCTGTCCCTTTCCTTAAGAGACATACTGCCATCAGTATTGGACATGAACCACAAATCACCCCCCACTTTCTAGCTTCATCTAAAACTTCATTTTTCTCATTAAAAGTTAAAGTTTGATCTAGTAGTAGCATTACATCACTTCAAGATAAGTCAAAGCTTTGTCCTAACCCCTGGAGAACATCTGTATACCTATTCGGGTCATCAGAAAACTTGCCTAAATCAACCTTAATTTGCTTTAAATCTGCCAGAGAAAATGGACTTTATACTCGTGCACTTCCCCTTTCACCATCCACAGTCTCAAACAAGGGACACAAAGAAGGATACAACTGCCTTATGGGGTTCCAGTAGGACCAGAAAAAGCTCTTGGTGCAGCCTCCCTCCTGGGGTTTTCTGAATGCACAGAGGAAGGTGTAGGAGAAGTAGATGAGGGG
Source organism: Loris lydekkerianus (assembly GCA_963574355.1). Lineage (NCBI taxonomy): Eukaryota > Metazoa > Chordata > Mammalia > Primates > Lorisidae > Loris > Loris lydekkerianus. The sequence continues at coordinate 11,594 of CAUYPK010121052.1, forward strand.
TTTGAACTAAGTGGTGATAGCATCTCTCTCTCGGGAATCCCTAACCATTTGGGGAAGTTACTACAGCCAGGAGAGCTGAATCTATCTGACAGGTTTTACACGGTTGAGGGTTGTCCCTGAGGAAAAAGAAAGCTTGCACATGGGACACTTCAGACCATTTTCCTTCTTGTTTACAAAAAAACTAACTAAAAAAAATGGTATCATAATTTAGAGTATCCTCTGAGGGCTGTTGTTCACCAGTGGAGAGTTGATACTGAGGCTAGGCCTGGGTGAAGAAGAAAACCATGCATTCTTTTTTTAGCGTCTGAGGGGATCTGCATGTCCCAACATAGTCCAGCGGAGTGTTCCAGCAGCACAGGCTGAAATATCAGGTATCTGGAGTCTGGGTCCACCTGCTGACAGTTCTCTTGGCAATAGAACTTGTTACCTGGGTGTTCTCAGAGAGAGAACATTACCCATCTGTAGGAAAGAACAAACATCCAGCATCTTAATCAATCCCACCTTGTATTCCTGGGTTGTCAAAGCATCCTCTTACCAACCTAAAAAGCCTTCTAGCCAAACAAAGGGAAGTGTCTTTCCAATGTTTGGAGAAGAATCCCTGAGGAGAGTGGCCTCTTCTGGCCCCTGCGCTTAGCCATAATTACCAGTGTAGCACTTAGTACCTGCTGGTTTTCCTGTGCTTATTACTTGCTGGCAGCACACCTCCAAGAAATCAGGTATCAGTGCCTGATGCAAGTTTTACCCTTTCTGTGCCTGATCCAGAGTATTAATCAAAATGGGGATGAGCCCTGGAGAAAACGGCTGTGCGGTGTTTGCACATTTAACCTTTCATTATTTCTATAAGCTTCTTCAAAAATTCCTGGTAACAAAGGAAAATAGGCTTTTTATTATGAGCAGGTCTTAAATGCTATGCTGTCCACCCTCCTTTTTCCCCCCCAAACGTTAGCAAGGTAACTATAATTAAACTCAGTGTTGAGCGACACTCTAAAATTTTTGGATTATAATCAGCTACAACTGCGTGAAGTCTTAGAGAAACCCAGAATGACTTCGAACTCTTCCATTTACGCCAATAAACCAGAAGAAATCAAATATCCAGGGTCATCTTCATGGCCTTTCTTCATTTTCAAGAGAGGTGTTTTTTTTGTTTTTTTTTTGTTTGTTTGTTTGTTTGTTTTGCATTTTTGGGGCCGGGGCGGGTTTGAACCCACCACCTCAGGTACATGGGGGAGTGGGGGCAGCTGGTGTCCTACTCCTTTCAGCCACAGGTGCCACCCTTTTCAAGACATAACTGTAGCCAAGGGTTTAGGGCCATTCTTGCCTTGGGGAGTTGCCCCAGGCTTCTGTTCACAGGCTTCTGGTCACCCAGAGAAGCCCTGGGGAGTCATTTGGCCCTTTGTTTGGAGCCAACTTCTTGGCCTCTAACTGTTAACATAATTCAGCTTTTTCTCAAATACACAGAGAGCCAATTGAGTTTAATTCTATAGTGAAAGGCAGTAAAAACATCCTTGTGATACACCTACCACATTTGAAGTATACTTATAACATCTGAAAAATACCAGAATGAGCGGGTACAAACTTAACTAGACTATAAAGCAATACTTTAGCGAAGTTTAAACCAATCATGCAAACTACAAGGAGAGAGAGTGAAGCAGAGGAGGTCTATGGAGATAAATAGGAAAAGTTTGGGACCATGGAAAAGGAGAGAAGATAGAGCTGGGAGAGCATGATTTTCTGAAGGCCCTCCTGTGCCATGGAGTCAGAACCATTGCTAGGGACCCCAGGGACCCTGGGAACTACTTCTATTTGTTCAGCTCTCAAGCCTTCTAACATTCCCTTCTATTCCTTTCTTTTTTTATTTTTATTTTTTTATTTTATTGTTAAATCATAGCTGTGTATATTTGTGCAATCGCTTGTACCCATTCTAAAATGCACCATAGATGTGGCCCCACCCATTACCCTCCCTCCACCAAAAGGTCCCCCCTCCCTTCCCCTTCCTTGGCCCTTTCCCCATAGTCTTGAGTTATAGTTGGGTTATAGTTATATAACCTTCATGTGAAAGCTGTAATTTAGCTTCATAGTAGGGCTGAGTACATTGGATTACATTTTCTTCCATTACATTTCTTCCATTCCATCCATTCCATTAGATACTTTGCTAAGAAGAATATGTTCCAGCTCCATCCATGTAAACATGAAAGAGGTAAAGTCTCCATCTTTCTTTAAGGCTGCATAGTATTCCGTGGTATACATGTACCACAATTTGCTAGTCCATTCGTGGGTCGATGG
>CAUYPK010121054.1:0-10029 GCA_963574355.1 Loris lydekkerianus
AGTTGGGGCGCCCCCCCCCCCAATACTTTCCCTACCCTGGTCTGTCGACCATTTTTTTCCCTCACCCTACTTTTTAATTGTGGGGGGCTTTTTTTTTTTTTTTTTTTTTTTTTTTTTTAAGACAGTCTCACTATGTCACACTCAGTGGAGTGTTGTGCCATGGAAGCTAATGGCAACCTCTTACTCCCTTGGGCTGAAAAATTCTCTTGCTTCAGCCTCCCAGGTGGCTTGGGGCTATAGGAGCCTGCCACAGCACCCAGCTGGTTTTGGTTTGGTTGTGGTTTTTGTCATTGTTGTTCAACAGGCACTGGGCCGGGTTCAAACTCGCCATCTCTGGTGTGTGTGGCCAGTGCTCTGGGCACTGGGCTATGGGCACCAAGCCCTCCCCTTCCTCTTATGGTTTCTGAGAGTTCTTACAATCAGGCTATTCAAGTTCTTTTTGTTTGTTTTTGTTTTTGATTGTTTGTTTGTATGTCTGTGTTTGTGAATGCAATAATTTTAGAAGAGTAAGGTGGGTGATTTGAGGCTATATTCTTATATTAGAATATTACATGAAAAGAAGGAACTGTTGTTATACACAACATGAATGAATGTCTTGAACATTGTATTAAGCCAGACAAAAAGAGTGAATGCTATATTATTACATTTTTATTAACTTCAAGAATAGGCAAAATTATACTTTGGACAATAACATGGTTATGCTTTACGTGTAATGTCAGGAAAAACATGAAAGAGTCTTCTGGCATGCTTCAAATATTTTTTCTTGAACTGAGTGTTGATTTACATGCATGTGCTGAGTTTGTGAAAATTCACTGAATTGTACATTTATGTGCACTTGACTGTATATATACATACGTATTGAGAAAATTAACAAATGAAAACTCCACTTCCAATTCTAGCTCTGTTGTGTGTTATCCATTTAGTATTTTGTAAATTACTTCAACACTCTTGGATTTCATCAATTATACAAAAATATTACTACTACTTATATCATGATGTTATAAGTATTAAACTACATAACTTAAATTCCTTAGTAAATTCTTTTTCCCTTGACATGGAGAATAGAACTGAAACTTTAGAGAGGCTTGGTAGATCTGAGTTTCTGCAAAAATGACTTGTGCTTTATGAATAAATCCTAGGGAGGTTGGTAAGGCAAAAAAGATTCTCCCTGTGTGGTAGAATTTGTGGAGTAGATCAAATTATTATTTACAATACCTTGATCTCTTTCTTTAATAGGATTATATTTTTACATTCTTTTCCATGTCACTCTGCAGCATATAATCCTAGTATGGTACAATGGATCCTCATTTCTTTTGTGTTGATTTGTTGCTTGTTACGTGCTTAAGCCAATGTGCTTTGTGGTTTGTTTTATGCTCCTGTGCTTCAGCCTTCAGAATAGCACACCTTGGGAACTGCTGATCCTGTAATCAGAAATACATTGAACAAGCTTGAACATGGCCAACAGAACAGACTGAAACAAAGTTGTAACTCCTTAGTTGTTGAAAGCTACTGAGATTTTGGTGGTTGGTAGTTATGCAACATTTTTCTATAGTAACTGAATATAGAAGACAATGCTAAAAATGAAATCTTGTCATAAAAAAACCATAAAATATTTAATATTATCTCTGAAATTTGTTAATGAGCTGCAAGGAAAATGTTAATGGAGTCTTGAAAAAAGATTCATCTTATGTAAAATATTTCGTAAAAGTGTTTTCAGTACTGTGGAAATATCTAATAAATTTGTGGCATTGATCAAGGAAACTTAGAGGCAGAATGTTTGAAAAAATGGACTGTTAGTAGCTGAATTTGATAACATACTATAAGAAAGGGCTGAGAAAAAAAAATTATAATTTCTAATAAATATGGTTAAGATCAAAAGAGCCTGGCTGCAAATAACAAATATTTGTTTTCTTGCTTAAATTGATTGTTTGAAGCCAGAATCAAATGAAATTATAGAAAATATAACTGTTTTGATCAAGTTACACAGTCTCATGGCAAAGACCAAATCAAGAGTATTGTCATCATATCCTTTGTTTTGGTGCCCAGAAGATTATTTTAGCTGGACAAATAACTTTTAAAAGGTAGAGTAAGAAATTTAATATGCTCAAAGTACTTGTATTATGTGTTCATAGGAAAGCATGTCCTAAAAGGAGTTGTGGATATGGCCCTTGGTGTTGATATTAAAAATCAAAGGTTTTGAAAAAAAAAAAAAAAAAAATGTGCTGCCAAAATGCTACCAGCCTTCATTATAGAAAACATTTGATTGTTATAGACATAAATTAACTTATATATCACCGTCTATGGCAGAAAGCACTCTGCGAAAGATGCTTAACCACTCAGCAAACACATTCTACTTTATTTATTTATTTATTTATTTATTTATTTATCTATTTATTTATTTTTTGAGACAGAGGTCTCTCTTTATCGCCCTGAGTAGAGTGCCATGGCATCACAGCTCACATCAACCTCCAACTCCTGGGCTTAGGCCATTCTTTTGCCTCAGCCTCCTGAGTAGCTGGGACTACAGGCACCCACCACAATGCCTGGCTATTTTATGTTGCAGTTTGGCCAGGGCTGGACTTGAACCTGCCACCCTCGGTATATGAGGACAGTGCCCTACCCATTGAGCCACAGGTGCCACTCTCATATGCTTTCTTTAAATGTAATCCACCAGCATGATGGAAATAAAATGTCTCAAACATTCGGAGTGTTCAACAAAGAAACATGAAGAGCAATGAGCTGAAAATCTATAAAGGAATATTCTCTTCTTTCAGAGTAGGAGAAAACTTCAAACATTTTATTCCAAACTTGATATAGAGCAGTGGTTACAGCAGTCCTCTTGTTCTTCCTTTACTGAAATATGTATGTTTGTTGTTATTCTATACATATTCCTCTATTATTTGTTTGGTATATGAAAGACAGATAATTAGGCTTTTAATTAATATTTTTCTAGATTGAGTAGTCACCTGAAGGTTGCCAGGCACTGGGGAGAGGGGACAATAAGAAAGTATTGGTCAAAGGGCACAAAGTTTCAGTTATACAAGATGAAAAATTCTGGAGACATACTGCACTGCTTAAAGCCTATAATTAACAATAGAGTAACATATATGTAAAAATTCACTAAGAAAGTATATCTTACATTAAGCATTATTATTGTTTGTATATGTGTTACACACCCACTCACCTGCACATGCACACACACACACACACACACACACATAAATAATAAAGGTGAAGGGAGGAAGGTTTTGGGAGATGGTGAATACATTTATGTTTTTGTAGTGATCGTTTCACAGGTCTATATTTCTGTCCAAACTCATCAAGTTGTGTACATCAAATATGTACCGTGTTTCCCTGAAAATAAGACATCCTCTGAAAATAAGACCTACTTAGAGGTTTCCTTCTGGGTGGAATATAAGGCATCCCCCGAAAATAAGGCCCCCCAGAGTCTGTCTCAAAATGAAAATTAATTTACCGTAAACTGGTTGCTAGGGCTGCACCGACTGGTGTCTAGCAACCAGTGACGTTATACAGTTTCCTGACTTCACTGCTGTGTGGAGGTGGAGTGGAGGTCGGAGTGAGTGGTGAGCAGGGGCGGGAAAGAGGAGGAGACTTTCACAGATGCATGTAGAAGAACAGGAGGATTAGAGCAGACGGAATGCAGCAAAAAATAAATGTGTACCATAGTCTTCTTCATGGAAAAATAAGACATCCCCTGAAAATAAGACCTAGCACGTCTTTGGGAGCAAATATTAATATAAGACACTGTCTTATTTTCAGGGAAACAGGGTACATATTTTTGTAAATCAATCATACCTCAATAATATGATTTTAAAAAGAAAATAACAAGGCTTGTTATTAGATCAATTTCAGAAATATAAATATCTTTTATAAAAATAAGATTCTACAGTTTTATGGTACTTACCATTATAACATGATTTTGTTAAAATTCTTACTTCTTTACTTCTGTCTTCAATAAGATTATAAGCATTGTGCTACTTCATCAAATTTTCATAATGACTGTCAGTATTCTATTAGGGACTCATAAATGTTTGTAAAAATGAATAAATTAATGATTTGGACATAGGCAAATCATTACCTATGATTACCTAACCCTTTGTCCAAATTACAGATTTGAAAACAAGCAGCCAACAGATTTCACCACTAAGTGGCAGCATCCACAATAGTAATTTCTGAAGACGGCCAAATACTAACAAGCACATCATGTAGGCCTCACTAACAAGAATAGAACGAGAAGATATCATGTCAAACTATTCTTTTTCTGGTAAAAATTACCAATTAATTACCTCCTGTACAGGATGATTTACTTTAAGGTAATTTCTAACAAATATGGTTAATAATGAAAATTATCTGAATACTAATAACAAGTATTTAATTTCTGTGTTATTTATATAAAGCTTAATATTCTTTTTTAAAAATAAAATTAAGTTTAGTTTAATTTTGTTATTATAAAATATTATACTTTAGTAAAGGATAGACAAAGGAAGACAAATTCTACATTTCTTCTTGCTGTCTTTTTCTCTGTAAATGCTCCAATTTCAGTTAATATTTTGGGAATTGTTCTTTGAATTTCATTGTTTCAAAATAGTTTATAGTTCTAGTTTCTAATTCCTTGATATTATTTTTTTGTGAATAATAGGGTTAAATTAAAGCATTGCATATTACAAAACAGCTAGAAGAGAGGCTTTTGAATGTGGTCAAAACAGAGAAAAAAAATGCATAAGGTGATGAATACATTAACTACTCTGACTTGTTCATTGTACAACATATATATGCATTAAAACATCAAACTATCAAACTTTACCTCAATTACAATGTGTCAATTAAACAAAAAACAGTTTTATTCTCATATATAAAAAAGGTATACAAAGTGAATAATAAAAAAGAGTACCCACCTTATGTAGATCAGGTAATACCAGACTTTATTTTTATTTTATTTTATTTTGTATTTATTATTGGGGAATCATTGAGGATACAAAGAACCAGGTTATACTGTTGGCATTTTTTAGGTAAAGTCCCTCTTATAAATGTGTCCAATCCCCAAAAGGTATGTTTATTTTCTTTGGTTGCTGTCTCCTTAACTGTACAAAAGCTATTAAGTTTAATTAAGCCTCATTTTATTATTTTTTGTTGTTGCAGTTGCCACTGGAGTCTTCTTCATAAAGTTTTTTTCTAGGCCAATACCTTCAAGTGTTTTCCTCACACTTTCTTCAAGGATTTTTATTGATTCATACCTTAGATTTACATCTTTTATCCATCTTGAATCAATTTTAGTGAGTGCAGAAAGGTGCAGGTCCAGTTTCAGTCTTTTACACGTGGTTATCCACTTCTCCCACCACCATTTATTGAATAGAAATTATTTCCCCCAATGTACGTTCTTGTTTGGTTTATCAAAGATCAAGTGGCTGTAAGATATTAGTTTCATCACATGATTTTCTATTCAGTTCCAGATATCTATGTCTCTATTTTTATGTCAATATCATGCCGTTTTGATCACTCTTGCCTTGTAGTATGGCCTAAACCCTGGAAGGCTAATGCCCCCAGCCTTGTTTTTATTACTGAGAATTGCATTAGCTATATGGGTTTTTTTCTGGTTTCTTACAACAAGAAGAATTATTTTTTTTCAAAAATTGAAAGTATGATGTTGATATTTTAATGGAGATTGCATTGAATCTGTAGATTGCTTTGGGAAGTATAGAAATGTTGATTTTTCCTACCCATGAGCATGGTATGTTCTTCCTTTTGTTAATATTTTCTGCTATATTTTTTCTTAGGGTTTTGTAATTTTCTTTATAGAGGTCTTTCACCTCTTCTTTTGGGTTTATACCTAAATATTTCATTTTGTTTGAAGCTACTGTGAAGGGAATTTTTCCTTCGATTACGTTCTCATCTTTGCTGTTAATGGCATATACAAAAGCTACTGATTTGTGGACTTTTTTTTTTTCTTGAGACAGAGTGTCACTATGTCACCTGCGATAGAGTTCCATGACATCACAGCTCATGGCAACCTCAAATTCTGGGCTTAAGTGATTCTCTTGCCTCGATCTCCCAAGTAGCTTGGACTACAGGCACCTGCCACAATTCCAAGGTATTTTTTGTGCAGTTGTCATTGTTGTTTGGCTGGCCTAGGCCAGATAGGAACCCACCAGCCTGGGTGTATATGGTTGGCGCTGTAACCACTGTGCTATGGGCACCAATCTTGCACTTTGATTTTACATCCTGAGACCTTACTGTGCTTTTTGAACACTTTCAGGAGTATTAGGGTTGAGTCTTTGGGGTTCTCTAAGTATAAGATCATATTAATGGCAAAGAGGGAGAGTTTAATTTGTTCTTCCCCCAATTTGGATGACCTTTATTACCTTCTCTTGATTGATTTTATTGGCTAAAACTTCCAGCACTATGATGGGCAGATTTTTGTTGGGAGATTTTTTTACTGTTTCTTTCATCTCAGTTCTTGAAATTGGTCTATTCAGGAGATCTATTTCTTCTCTATTAAGTTTACAGATAGGATGTGATTGCATGTATTGATCAATTTCCTCCACATTGTGAAATTACAGTGCATAGAGTTTCTTGCAGTATTCAGAGATAATCTCTTGTATCTCTGTGGCATCTGTTATTTTCCCTTTATCATTTCTGTTTGAAGTTACTAGAGATTTTATTTTTCTGTTTCTAGTTATTCTTCCCAAAGGTTTGTGTGTTCTTTTTTAATTTTTTGAAAAAAACAACTTTTTGTTTCCTTAATTTTCTGAATGATACTTTTGTTTTCAATTTTATTCATCTGTGATTTAATTTTGGTTATTTTTTTTCTTCTGCTGGGTTTATGATTATATTGTTCTTTTTCCAATTCCATAAGATGGACTGTGAGTATGTTGATGTGCTCACTTTCTGTTTTTTGAATGTGTGCATCTAGTGCAATGAATTTTCCTCTCAGGTATGCTTTTACTATATCCCAGAGGTTTTGGAAACTTGTGTCTTCATTGTTGTTATATTTGAATAATTTAAAAATTTCCTCTGTTATATATTCCTGAATCCTACTATCATTCAGCATTTTTTACTTTCCATTCATTTGTGTAGGAATGCATGTTTTTCTTGGAGTTGATCTCTACCTCTATACCCTTGTGGTCTGAGAAGAGACCAAGTATAATTTCTATTCTCTTAATTTTGCTGAGTTCTGATTTGTATCCTAGGATGTGATCTATTTCTGAGTACGTTCTATGGCCTGATGAGAAAATTATGCTCTTTTGCTTTGGGATGGTGTGTGCTGTATACGAAGAACACCACATTTGTTCTAGAATCACATTTAAGTTCTTCATATCCTTGTTTAGTTTCTGTTTAGAGGAAATTTCCAGTTATGGCAGAGGGATGTTAAAGTCTCCAGCTCTTATGTGTTATGGGATATCATATTGCTCAGACCCCTCAAGATCTCATTCATAAATCTGGGAGCATTTAAGTAAGGTGCATAAATATTAAAAATTGAGATGTCTTCTTGTTGTATTGTTACTTTGAGCAGTATGAAGTGTCCATCTTTGTCTTCCTTAACTATAGTTGCTTTGAATCCACTTGTATCTGAGAATAAGATTGCAACCCCTTTTTCCTTTTGATTTTCATTTGCTTGAAACACTGTTTTCCATCCCTTAACCCTGAGTCTTGATTTGTCCTTCAGGGATAGGTGTGTCTCCTGGAGACAGCACATGGATGGTTTGTGTTATTCTATCCAATAAGCCAACCTGTGCCTCTTCAGTGGGGAATTAAATCTTTTGACATGTATTGAGAGTATTGATAAGTGTGGGGAATTTTATTCATCTTGTATGAGAAAGTGTATTGTGTAGCTTTACCCTTTGCACCATTGTGGAAGCTAAGTTTTGAACTTTTGCTTCCAGGTGTTTACTTTGGTGGTGGTTCATTGTGGTGTTCAGTGTTGACAATAGGTCTTAGTTTTTCCCGTAGAGCTGGTCTTGTAGTGGCCAATTTCCTCCTTGCTTGTATAACCACAAAAGGTTTTATTTGTCCATCAATTTTGAAACTTAGTTTAGCAGGATAGAGAATTCTGGCCTGCAAATTATTTTGTTTAAGGATGTTGAAGGTGGATGACCACACTTTTCTAACTTAGAAAGTTTTTGTAGAAATGTCTGCTATCATCCTAATGACTTTGCCTCTGCAGGTCAGTTGGCACTTACTCCTTGCTGGTTGCAGAATTTTTTCATTCATCCTGACTTCACATATTTTCATTATAATGTGTCTTGGGGAATTTATGTTTTATTTAAGATTACCCAGGGTTTGATATCCATCTGAAAGGAGTGTGTAGGCATCTTTAAAAAAACTTGGGGAAGTTTTCATTTATGATAGTCTCCATTAGGGCTTCCATACCTTTGGAACAATCTTCTTTCCCTTCAGGGATTCCTATTATTCTTATGTTTGAATGCTTTATAGAGTCTTGTAGTTCTCCATGTGACTGCTTTGCTCTCTCTCTCTTCTATTCTACCTCTTTAACTACCTGGGTTAACTTGAAAACATTATCCTCTAGCTATGATGTTCATTCTTCTGCATGATCTAATCCAGGGATCCTCAAACTACAGCCCACAGGCCACATGTGGTGGTGTGATTGTATTTGTTCCCATTTTGCATTTTTACTTCAAAATAAGATATGCACAGTGTGCACAGGAATTTGTTCATAGTTTTTGTTTGTTTTTTGTTTTGTTTTGTTTTTAACTATACTCCAACCCTGCAACGGTCTGAGGGAAAGTGAACTGGTCCCCTGTTTAAAAAGTTTGAGGACTCCTGTCTATTGCAGGATTAAATTTCCTGATTGTCTCCTTCATTTCCTTAAGCTCTCCCATGTCCTTTCTATATTCTATATATCTGTTTTTAATTTTTGGTCTTGTCTTTACATTTTATCATTCATTTGCTTTATTATCTTAATCATCCATATTTTGAATTATATTTCTGTAAGATCCAGTAAGCCTTTATAGGAGTAGGAGGAGTCTTTTTTGAAAGCTGCCTCATGGTCCCTTGAAGGAGTTGCTCCATTTTGTTTTTTCATGGTGCATGCATTTTTCTGTTGGTTTTTCCTCATGTGTGCTTTCTTCTTGTGCACCTCCTTGTGTTTCTTTTTCTTTCTCCTTTATTTCAAATTACCGTCTCTCAAAGTTTAGGTTATGAAGAGGCCTCTTGCTATGAGATCAAAAGTAGGATAGAGGAAATAAGCAAGCATGGAGAAACAAAAGGTAAAGAAACAAAGAGGAAAAAATGAAAAATATTGAATTGGGAGTAAAAGCAAAAAACTTGAAGAACTGAAGAGAAGGAGGCCAGGAAGAGAGAATGAGAGTGATGGAAGAAATTGTATTGATCATCATGGTGCTAGTGCCACACCTGTATCTCAAGAATTTTGAGGTGCTGGGCTAGGTGGATTCCTCAAAATAAGGCACTGTTTACCAGCCTGAATAGAGCCAGACTCTTCCTCTGCCAAACATAGGAAGAGAAGAAAATGAACAAAAACAGAAAGCAAGAAGGAAAAATTAAGTAAGGATGAAAACAAAATAGAAAAATTCTGCTGCACGATCTTGCCAATAGTTTCTTCCTATGACCTAATGTAGAAAGGTCTCTTAGCCACATTGAGCCAGATCACAGCTGTGTCACTGCAGGTCTCAGCAAAAAAAAAAAAGAAAAAAAAAAAAAGAAAAAAATATTGAAATAAGTATAAATAAAGGAAATTAAATATACTGTTGTATCAAATAAAGGAGAAAGAGGGAACTGGAATAACTAAAAAAAGGAAAAAATGGGGTGGTTCCTGTGGCTCAAGGAATAGGGCACTGACCCCATATGCCAGAGGTGGCAAGTGCAAACCCAGCTGCGGCCAAAAACTGAAAAAAAAAAAAAAAAAGAAAAGAAAGAAAAAGGAAAAAATGCAAAAAACAGAGAGGGTTTATCAATATATCTTATCTGTTGCAGAAGTGATTTATGTGGGAGAGATTATATAGGAAGAAAAGTATGTCAAAAGGGAAAATGTAG
>CAUYPK010121055.1:0-45183 GCA_963574355.1 Loris lydekkerianus
ATCCTTGCTCTGGGACCCTGAGGGCAAAGCTTGCCGGAGCAGTTTTTCCACACAATGGCTTTCACTTAGCCCAGCTCAGTGGCTCCTTTTGGGGTCCCAGACAATGCCCAAATTTCTCCACACTTTTGCTCAAGCTCTCCCCAATGCAGCTCAACTGAGCGCCAAGTCCAAGAACACCAAAACAGTTCACAGGTAAGGCCTTTCCGGTTTGCAGTCTCACTGCTGCTTGTACTCACGGTTGCTGGCATGATTAGGTTGATCGAACACACACAGCCACTTGCCAGTTTTCCACTGTTTTTGTCTTCCTTCTGGGGTCCAGAAGTCCCTTGCTGGCTCCCTGTATCCTCAAAGGGATGATCATAGGCAGATCCCACTGGCCAGAGATGTCTGGGGTCTTGTCTCCCCAGATTCGCCAAGCCCAGTTACAGGGAAGCTATTACTCAGCCGCCATATTTAATCCACCTGGGCCTCTATTTCTTCTTTAAATATTTAGTAGAATTCAGTTGTAAAGTCATTGGTCCTGGAATTTCTGTAATGGAATTATTACTGATTTAATCTTACTACTTGTTATTTGTTTGTTCAGTTTTTCTACTTCTTCATGAATAAATCTTAGTAGACTGCATGTGTCGAGGAGTTTATTCTTTTCTTCTAGGTTATTCAATTTGTTGGTGTGTAATTTTTCATAATAGTCTCTTATGATCCTTTGAATTTCTGTCATGTCAGTTGTAACGTCTACTTTTTCATCTCAGATTTTATTGAGTCTTCTCTCTTTTTTCTTTATGGTCCAGCGAAAGTTTTGTTAATTTTGTCTATTTTTTTAAAAAAACTCAGTATTGTTTTTTATTGTTCTTTTATATTTTTTGTTTCTATTTTGTTTATTTCTGCTCTGAATTTTATTATTTCTTTTGTTTTATTAATTTTGGGTTTAGTTTTATTTCTAGTTATTTAGGTGCAACATTCGGTTGTGTATTTGAGTTGAAATCCTTCTTCTTTACCAATGTGGGCATTTATTGCTATTAACCTCCCTCTGAGTACTCTTCATATTGTATATTACTTTTTTTGGTATGGTGTGTTTCCATTTTTATTTTTCTCTCTTAATTTTCCCCTTAATTTATTGACCAAGTGGTAGCTCAGGAGCATGTGTTTTTATACTTTTCAAAATTCCTGCTGTTATTGATTTCCAGTTTCATACCACTGTTGCCAGAAATAGCACTTAATATGATTTTGATTCTTAAAAAATTACTAAGACTTGTCTTGGAATCTACTATTTGGTACATCCTGAAGAATGGTCCATTTGTATTAGAGAAGAATGTGTATTCTGTTTTTTGGGTTTTTTTTTAACTAATCATATATTTACCTTTTTTTAGTTTAGTTTTATTTATTCATTTATGTATTTATTTTTATTAATTTTAAATCATAGCTATGTACATTAATGTGATAGTGGGGCACCATACATTGGTTTTATAAACAGTTTAACACATTTTCATCACACTGGTTAATATAGATTTCCTGGCATTTTCTTAGTTATTGTGTTAAGACAGTTATATTCTACATTTACTAAGTTTCACATGTACCCTTGTAAGATGCACCGCAGGTGTAATCCCACCCATCACCCTCCCCCTAACCAGCCTCCCCCCTCCCTCCCCTCCCTCTCCCCCTTCGCCATATTCTTAGGTTATAACTGGGTTATAGCTTTCATTTGGAAAGATGTTTGGAGAACACTTAGAGATCTAAAAATAGATCTGCCATTCAATCCTATAATTCCTCTACTAGGTATATACCCAGAAGACCAAAAATCACATTGTAACAAAGATATCTGTACCAGGAGTCAGACGCTGTGGTCGGCTATGATCACCCCATCACACTTGAGCCTGAGCAACAGAGCAAGACCTGTCTCAAAAAAAAAGCCGCACTTCTAACCCACCCTTTTAGCCTGTACAGAATCAAACACAGTAATTAGAGAAAGAACAGAAGGAAGGAAAGGAGTGGAGGGGAGAGGAGAGGAAAGGACAGGGAGAGGAGGTGTATATTTCTGGTGAGAAGAGAGAGAGAAGAGAAGGGGAGGGGAGGAGGAGGAGAGGGGAGAGGAGAGGAAGAAAAAATTAAATTATTGTAACTTGAAAAACCTTTATTTTCATAAAGGTACTGATTGGCTTCATGAAAAGAGTTTTCCACTTTTTCCAAATTGGTACATATGGAATCTCTTCAGCTTTTTTTCCTTTTTTTTTTTTTTTTCTTTTGAGACAGGATGTCACTCTGTTACCCAGGCTAGAGTGCAGTGGTATCATCATAGTCATTGCAACCTTGGACTCTTTGGCTCAAGGAACTCTCTTGCCACAGCCTCCCAAGTAGCCAGGACCATGGGAGTGTGCCACCATGTCTGGCTAATTTTTTTTTTTTTTTTTTTTTTTGGTAAAGACAGGATCTTGCTATGTTTTATTTTTTGTAAAGATAGGATCAGGCTTATCTGAAATTCATGGTCTCAAGCAAATCTCTTGCCTTGGCCTCCCACAGTGCTGGGATTACATTCTTGAGCCACTGTGCTTGGCCCTTTGCTGATTTTTAAACTTATATAAAAACTTTTTATAAGCTTTGAAAATCTTTTTTTTTTTTTTTTTTTGAGACAGAGTCTCAAGCTGTCACCCTGGGTAGGGGGCTGTGGCATCACAGCTCACAAATTCTTGGGCTTAAGAGATTCTCTTGCCTCAGCCTCCCAAGTAGCTAGGACTACAGGCACCCACCACAACACCCGGCTATGTTTTGGTTGTAGTTGTCATTGCTGTTTGGCAGGCCCAGGCTGGATTCGAACCCGCCAGCTCTAGTGTATGTGGCTGGCACCCTAGTCACTGAGCTACAGACGCCAAGCCAAGCTTTGAAGCTCTTTGGGAAATTACAGAACACAGTTTGAGAGAACAGGAAGAGAGCACCTTTCCCTTCCGGTTGTAATTAACTAAGAGGATCAGCTCAGCTGAAACCTTGGTGAGTAAACAAACTCACTCTGGGACATTGAAGCAGGTAGATTGCTTGAGCTCCCAAGTTTAAGACCAGCCTGAGCAAGAGTAAGACCTCATCTCTACTGAAAATAGAAAAACTAGCTTGGTATCATGCCAGGAGGCTGTAGTCCTAGCTATTTGGGAGGCTGAAGCAAGAAGATTACTTGAGGAAAAGAGTTTGAGGTTGCTCTGAGCTATGATGGTGCCACAGCACTCTACCAAAGGCAACAGACTGAGACTCTGTCTCAGAAACAAAACAAAACAACAACAACAACAACAACAATAACCAAGAAAAACCCAAACTGTGATCATCCTATACGTATTTGCTCTTTTCACTTAATATGATACTGTAAATGTATTTCAATGTTAGTAAATGTACTTGATCATTTTAATGGTTGCAAGGTATTTCATTGTATGACTCTGCTGTAA
Organism: Loris lydekkerianus; assembly: GCA_963574355.1. Classification (NCBI taxonomy): domain Eukaryota; kingdom Metazoa; phylum Chordata; class Mammalia; order Primates; family Lorisidae; genus Loris; species Loris lydekkerianus. The sequence continues at coordinate 3,423 of CAUYPK010121055.1, forward strand.
TTAACTTTACCAATCCTCTATTGTTGGGCAGTTAAGGTGCCTCTGGATTCTTTTTCTCCAGTAGACACTATGGCTCGGTGCCTGTAGCTCAGATGAGTGGGAGAGAAGAGAGATTCAGACTTTGAAGAACCTCAATTTTGAAGGGTGGGTTAGGAAGAGAGAAGGCTATAATTGAGAAAGTACCAACAAAGTATAAAGAAGTCCAGAGACCACGGTATCCTCAAAGCCAAGGAAGAAGGAAGAAACAATACTATCAACAAGATAAGACCTTAAGAAGAAAGGTACTGGCCAGTAGTGTCTCATATCTGTAATCCTCATACAGTGGGAGGCCAAGGTGGGAGGATCACCTGAGCTTAGAAGTTCAAGACCAGCCTGAGCAAGAGCAAGACCCTGTCTCTACTAAAAATAGAAAAATTAGCCAGGGCACAGTGGCAAGTGCATATGGTCCCAGCTACTTGGGAGGCTGAAGGAGGATTGCTTGAATCCAGGAGCTGTGAGTTAGGCTGACACCATGGCACTCTAGCCTAGGAGACAGAGTGAGACGTTGTTTTAAACAAAGAAGAGAAGTATTGTGCCTGTTTTAGCTTGGGCTACAACAAAATACCCTAGGCTTGTGGCTTATACAACAGTCACATATTTTCTCACAGTTTTGGATGCTGGAAGTCCCAGATCTGGGTGCCAGCAGGTTGTGTTCTGATGGGGCTCTCTTCCAGGCATGTAGACTTGCTATGTGTTCACATGGCCTGTTCTCAGTGCATATATGCAGAGAAAGTTATTTTTCTGGCTTCTTCTCCTTGTAAAGATGTTATTCCCACCATGAGGGTTTCCCCTACATGACCTCATCTAAACCTAATCATCACCTCCCAAAGGCCCCCACCTCCAAATACCACCACCTGAGGATTAGGATTTAGACACATAAATTTGAGGGGACACAGGCATTCAATCCATAATAGTACCCATTGGACTTTGTAGAGTTCAAAGTGGGGCCTGTTAGGCGTCTGGCAACAATTTCAGTGGAAGATGTGATTACTTAGGGCACACAGATTCCCCACAACCACGTCTGTGATGCCCCCCATCTTCCAGGATGCTCAGATCTCTCCTGCAGAAAACTCCAAATCAGGAATGTTGAGTCCCTGGTTTGGCAGAATTAATGAGCTCCTGGATACACACACAAAGAAGCTCACCAAACAGGAATTCATGTCATGAACATTCACATCCTTGAAACCCACGAATTCACTAAAACACTCAGGATGCTGAAGACTGGCCAGTCAGCCTCAGAGGGCCTTAATCCCTGCCAGCTGCCTGCTTTTTCTCTCTCAGCCACAATCCATCTTGCCTCACTTTGCAAACACAGCAGCAGATCTGGTGGTTGAAATTGAAGATAAGTGCAGTCACAGATGCTTCTTATCCCGTTTTCCCACAAGGAGCTCAAAAGAAAGGCATATGGTTTCCCAAATTCGAGCTCCCAGGCTTGTTACAGCAGTGATCTCATCGGAGTCACAGTGCAGAAAGCCCTGCTCCAGCTGCCTGGGGAAAGCCAGGCCTGCAAAGTTCCCACCCCAGCCCCAGAGCCCACCACTGTGACTCTGGTAAACGGCACTAAGACATCACAGATTCACTGCAGAAAGCTGTCACAATCAGTACCGTGACAGGAGAAATGGGACTTTTCATGATGAGTTTTATTTCAATTAAACAGCCAAACTAGAATTAAATAAACCAGGTGCTGCCTTACAGAGATAATAGTATTTTACAATTATGTTTTTTGGCAAATCATGGCAACAGACCAAACAGAATGTCAAAAATAAGCTATGTCAACTTACATTATAATTATAGTAATCTTGTTTATCCAGGAGTCTTAGCTATGTGCAAAAGGCCTGAAAGCTAATGAAATCAAAGTCTTTGCAGTCTGTTCACAGAAACCCACTGATGTGTCTGACTCATTCAGTCTTACTCCAGAGATAATTCTAACTAACTGGCTTAGTTATTTGTTTTCTAAGGCAGAAGCAAATTAGAACGTGAACTCCAGGAGGGTGGTATTGTTTTTGTGGATTTTGTTCACTGATGTGTCCCTAGCACCAGGAACAGACCTAACTGTCTATGGAGTGGTGGAATAATGAACCCCAACACGATTTGGCCACAGCCCAGCTCCTCAGGGTGATATCACAACTCAGCCACCCCACACTTGAGCCTCCAAAAGAATCCGAATTTCCAATCTCTGGTTTAAATGCTGCGACAGACCATTAACTTGTAAACGGATATTCTAAACAACTGATGAGATTTCTTTTCTGAATGTAAAAATTCTCTGTGATCTTGTTTCCACTGGTTATTTGATTAGCACCCAGTTTTTAAATGGCAAGGTAAATGTCTCCATTATATCCTGCCAGATTGTAAACTCCTTCAGATTTGTTATCAGGGCAAATTGGTTGAATTAAGCAGGGCAGTGAAATTTTAACTCAGTGTCTAGGCTTTGTACCCTTTGCTCCCTCCAAACTCACTTTCTGTTGGGCAAGAATAGAGTGTCTGAGTAATCATTTTTAATCCCCTAATGTTACTGGCATATTGTAGGCATTCAATGGCTTCCAAGTTTTCAATTTGAATTACAAAATTTCTTTTTGGATTAACATTCTATGTAAAGAATTTTGTGGCCATACTGTTATTTCCAGTAAGGGCCAGGAATCCACTAAATCCATGGTAAGCAATTGATCCTCACCAAGGCCTGATTTAAGGAAAATTCAAATGTGTTACAGCCATGCTTGCTTGTTTGTGTGTTTAAATTGAAATGAAAATAGAGTATCAACTCCTATGGGAGGAGACGATAGAATAAAAATATGTATTCCTACAACCTAGAATACCAACTTTATTAAATAAAGGATTGCTGTTACTTTTTAAATGAAGACTCCTGTCTGGGCACCTCTGAGAAATAAGGGCACAGGGGCAGTTAGGCAGTAAGGACCTAGCTGGGCAGTTTTCTGATCTCTGATATTTATGTAAGTGTTTCACAGCTCACAGGCAGTCGCTGCTCTCCAAACAACTCCTCAAAGAACTGACTACTATATCCCACATTCCCTAAAATACTATAAATTGTAAGTTACCCCACTATTACAACTTTTAGTGGAAAAGGAAAAATCAAGAAACCTACCACAATATTAAATATATGCACCTAATGCCAATCACATCTTACTGCAGAAGCATTAAAATGAGGAGGGAAAAAAGTGCATCTTAAAATTGAACAAAACAGGCTAAACTCCTAATCTTGGCTTTCCCAAAGTCACTTCAATGATTTACTGCAAAACCAGGACTGGGACGTCTTCACTCCTGCCTTGCAAAAGCAGCTGGAAAAACAGAGATGAATGTGAGGCAGACCCCAGGCTTCACCCAAGCTCTCCACTGGTCAGGGGCTCTGCTCTCTGCTTGGAAAGTTAGGACTATGCCGGCAGAAAGCCAGACAGCACAAACAGCTCTTCTCTCCCAAAAGTGCTGGCCAGGGCACTCTGGCCTCTCTCTGTTGCTGCTAACCATGGGAGTGTCCTGATCCCCAGAGCCCAGCATGGTGCAGGCTTCACCCAGTAGGTCCTGGAGAGGACAAACACTCCTGCTCCGCAGCAGCTGTCCTGTCCGGCTGGAGACAGGCTTGGCTGGCTTCTCTAGGTGGTTTGTACCTGCAGAGAAGGCAGCCTGGGAGCACACCCACCACACTGCCTGCAGTGCAGGCCTGAGGCACGGGGGAGAGAGCAGCTGTATACTCCTCCTTCCCCCTCTGAAGTCGGAATTATTTTAGAGATAATTAAAAGAATTCAAATCTGGAAGAAAAAGAAACCAAGAATGACAAATAAAGAATATGTGATTTGGATTTAAAAAGATGAGGGTTGAAATCCAAGCTTTCCCATTGACTTGCTTTGTTGCCTGGAACAAGTAACTTCCTAGCCTCCATTATCTACCTACCTCATACATTAATCCAGGGCCTTTGAACACACAGCACTCTCTTTCTGCCTCCCCCACAGTCCCGGACACACTTGAGGTCATTATCATGAGTCCCCTACGTGGCAAGGGTGATCCCACTCTTTTGCTGTTTCCTATTACCATACCTAACACACTAGTGTTTGAAATTAACCTGCAGGTTTGGTGTCTGTGGCTCAAGCAGCTAAGGCTCCAGCCACATACACCTAAGCTGGCGGGTTTGAATCTAGCCCAGGCCCACCAAACAACAATGACGGCTGCCACCAAAATTAGCCGAGCATTGTGGCAGGCACCTGTAGTCCCAGCTACTTGGGAGGTGGAGGCAGGAGACTCGCTTGAGCCCAGGAGTTGGTGGTTGCTTTGAATGGTGATGCCATAGCACTCTACCCAGGACAGCAGCTTGAGGCTCTGTCTCAAAAAAAAAAAAAAAAAAAATCAGATATGTCTGAAGGGTAGGCCCTCAGGAGACCTATGTGCCCGAGAAGCCTTGCTGGGCGGCACTCACCCTAAGAGAGGATGAATTCAGATGCATTAGTTTAGTTTCTCCCCCGGACTTTCAGAAATAATGGGAAGGAATAGATGTGGGCTCATTTCCTCAAAACTAATACAGGCTGAACCACAAAAACACCATTTTGCTTATCATTACTAGGGCGGGAGATCTGGGGAAAAGTAGGTTACACAATATCAAAACGATTCAAATTTTCTGGAAATATTTTATGATCCCAGGCATATAAAACACCATAGGAAGAGAAAATGCATATTTCTAAAATTATACTACAAAGTATCATTTTCACCATTCATAAAGCTTCCACAAACCAACCAAGCAATCTATATTTTTTAAAAAGATGAAGGATAAAGCTATAACGTGAACTTTACCTTAGAGGTGAAAATAATGTAACCTAAACATTTACACCCTCATATCAATCTGAAATTAAAAGAAAATAAAAACAAACAAACAAAAACAGTCAGACCAACCTGAGCAACATAGCTAAACTCTATCTCTACAAAAACTAGAAAAATTAGCCAGGCATGGTGACACATGCCTGTAGTTCTAGCTCCTTGGGAGGCTGAGGCAGAAGATTACTTCAGCCTGGGAAGTTGAGGTGGCTGTGAGCTCTAATGATGCCACTGTATTCTAGCCAGAGCAATAGAGTGACACTGTCTAAAAAAGAAAAAAGTTTTGTACCTTACTTTCTAACTTCAAACCTCACTGACGGGTCCAGGGTCACTAAGCCTCGGTGTAATACAAGTTCAGGCTTGACTTCTTCATGAGGTTCAAATGAGACAATACTGTATATACACAAGAAAAAGCATCAAGCGTTTTGAAAGCACACACCCACCTGTGCTTTACAACTCCCCTGTGTAGTGAGTCCTGAAGCAGTAAGCAATAGGCAATCACAGGCAGAGAGGGAAGAGAATGAAATCAGGACATGGCAGGGACAGAACCAAGAAAATCTCAGAGAAGCAGAGCCAGCGCCCAGTCATTCGGCACCTGACTCCTTATCATGTGCTGGGATTCCTTTCCCTACTACTGAAGTCAGTTCCAGTTGGAGTTTCTGTTCCTTACACCCCAAATCATCCTGCCTAATACATTTTGACCAGAGTGTAGAGCAACTGTCTGAGGTCCCTCACCAGTGGTCACTACTGTCACATAGGTCAAAAAACAGAACATATGGGAGAAACTAAACCTACACCTGTTTGCTGCCCTTGAGCCTTAATGTTTCAGACCTCAGCTTACCTGAGATGAGAAATAAAGCACTTAGTAGAGTGCCTTGAGTATCAGCTAAGCCTCTAGCAATTTCCTGGAACATGGATGTGACCAGTAAACGTATTTTTTTTTAGAGCTAGGGTCTTGCTATGTTGCCCCGGCTGATCTCCAGCTCCTGGCATCAAGTGGTCCCTACACCATGACCTTTCAAAGTGCTGAGATTATAGGCATGAACCACCATGTCTGACCTAAATTATTGTTAATAAATGAATAATTCACATTTTTATAATTGTGTAGAGTTTATATAACATGTTTTTAATTCACACAATGATCCTGTAAGAGAAAACTGAGGCTGACTGGAGCTGGTAATCTGTCCAAGTTCATACTGCTAACAGATTCTACAGGTGAGGCTTGACTGCCAGCCAAGGCTCCTTCCCCTTAGAAGACTGCCTGAGTCTTAGAATTGTGTCCTCTAGCCTTCTTTACATCATGGACATTGTAATTGATCCCCAACACCCAGGCCACTGAAATGATTAATCAAGAATCATGGTAATGCCATTCTCCCTGAAAGTGATGAGCTGATTTAAGGAAAGGGCAGGGGCCCAATTCTACCCAATGATATGAGGAAGAGTGTTTGGGAGCTTCTGAGACAGGCTTCCTCACTGCTCAGGAGATATGAAAATGTGACCTGTCCCCTTCCATGGAGGGGTTTCCTGCTTCAGTGTAACCCTTCAAAGGTTGTAGCCATATTGGGGCCATGAGCAGAGTCAAGGTGAGAATGAAATCAATATATGGCAGGGACAGAACCAAGATAATCTCAGAGAAGCAGAGCCAGTGCCCAGTCATTCTGCACTTGACTCCTTATCACAAGCTAGGATTCCCTTCCCTACTACTGAAGTCAGTTCCAGTTGGAGTTTCTGTTCCTTACACCCCAAATCATCCTACCTAATACATTTTCTACTCATGCCACGTACAGATCACACCTGGTACACATAGTCTATCCCTATGCAGGAGCTCCATAGCTGTATAGGTAGGGGTTTCTAAATTTACACCAGATCTAATTTGTATTTCCTAGCAGCCTATGTGGGCAGAAAGAAAAGGAGACAGTGTGTACATACAGCTGCACAGAGGGAGTACATATCGCTCCCACAACGTAGCTGAGGACAACAGCTCCCGGCCCCTCTCCCACGGCCCCAACCCCAACGTCATAACAAGGTTCACATCTGGAGGCCTGATGAGGTGCAGCTGCCGCTCTCTGCTCAGAGAGTGCTGTGTTGCATAGCACCAGGGGAAAAGGTGGGGGGGAGGGGGAAGATGAGGCAGAAACTTCACCAGGGCACGTAGTCTTTTTGTCCTAGGGCAATAATGAGGATATAGCTGAAGCGTCCAAAGCTACTCACGAAATGCGTTGTTTTGCCAATTTATCCTTCAAGTTCTTTTTCAAAAACTAAAGTGCAAAATGTAAGCTGTTCTTTAACATCGTGCTAGTGAGGCTATCGAGTGATTTTTATTGTATGCCAGATACCAGCTACCATTTTGTATCTTTCCCTGTAACTATACGCACTTGAGTTACATCTTTCTAACATTCAGACCAGTCCTCAGGGCTACCAGGCACCACCCTCAGAAGACAGGCAAGGCCTTGTCAACATTCACCCAACAGCTCTGCTGAGCTCAGCCTCACCCTTGACCACCTCATAAGATTTGCTTCCATTGCATTTCAGCCCCGGGCACCCAAAGTCACACCCCCCCACCTACAACGATGAGTGCCAGCCAGGTCACACTTCCAAAATCTAGGGTCACTGTGAGAATTATGTCGATTCCCTCTCTAACCCCAGCTTTCTACCCTCCACAAGTCTGCAGGTCCCTGACTCCTGCCCTCAGGCCTCCTGCTGCTCCACTTCCTCCCACTCCTAGCCGCTCACTCTGCTCTCTTCCTCCACCACTCCAATTGCCCTCTTATTGTTGGCACCTCCATCCCAAGCTTCCAATCCCCAATTCCACATCAATCCAAGCAAGTAAACATTTCCAGTCCTAGAACTGGAAAGGCAAGTTTTGCTAGAGGAAATCTCTCGACCTTGCAGACTAATGATACAAAACCATGATGAATTCCAGCCAAAACTAGGTGCCTGGTGTGACTCAGATATAGTACGTTGCACCTGTTGCTTACACATCCTGGTTATCTGAAATCTTAAGCACTCCTCACACTTCATTCTTAGCCAGCGGAGCATGAGGACACACAGCCTTGTATCCTGGTCCTGCCACTCAGTAGCTGTATAACCTTAGACAAAGTCGCTTAACCTCTCAGTATTGCAGTTGCCCATTTGGTAAAATTAGGATAATAATTCCATCTTCCAAGGTTGATGCAAGAATTTAGTGCATCACTTATGTAAAGTATGTTTAGCAATACTTGGAACACAGAGAGTGTCCCAAACCTGTTAGTTACTATTTTATTGAAACAAGTGAGACCCTTAGATAAAATTGCCCTCAATTTTCTTTCTTTCACCAAATTCTCCCAATTTATTCATACCCACATGCATCCTCACCTCTTTTCTTCCTGTCTCAAAGAAAGACTTGTCCTTCTATATTTAATCTCTTCAGTTAGTTTCCAGTATCTCTCCTTTTCTATATTTTGCTTTTGGGGGGGAAGGGGGGTCTGTCTGTTTTGTTGTTTGAGAGAAAGTCTCACTCTGTTGCCCCTGATGTCATCACAGCTCACGTCAACCTCACACTCCTGAGCTCAAGCAATCCTCCCACGTGGACCTCCCAGAGGGCTAGGATTACAGCCACGAGCCACCCGCCCGGCCACTTTTCTGTATTTTTGAACCTAGATCTTTTCACTGGGTCCTCCCTAGGCTTTACTAACTCAAGTGTCTCTTTTTAAAAGGAGGAAGGAAGAACATGAGGGGGGAAAGTAGGGAAGAGAAGGAAAGAGCAGGGGAAAAAACTCCCCTCAGCGTACCACCTTTTGTGGCTCTCACCAGTCATTTTCTTCCCTTCACAAACCTACCCACTAAAAGCTTGTCTACAGGGGCAACATCTCCCCACACCTCATCTCCACCTCAGTGGAATTTGCCTCTTGACTCCCATATACACCACTCAAGCGATTTTTGACATTGTGATCAGTGACTCCTAACTGTCCCAGCATTCTTAATCAACTGGCCTCTCTGTAGCATTTGACACTGCTGACTGTTCTCTCATAATTATCTTTTTTTTTTTTTTTTTTTTCGAGACAGGGTCTCACTCTGTCACCCTTGGTAGAGTACAGTGGTGGCATCATCATAGCTCACAGCAACCTCAAACTCAGGCTCTGTGCCATGGCAGGGACACCACAAATAAGACAATCCCTGTCCTGGCAGTTGGCCCAGTGAAAGAGACCAACACTCAGCTGAAGAACTAGAGTATAAAACAGGAAAGGGAAACGACCACGAGACGTCCTGGGGATAAGCTCTGTGGGGGCTAGTTACCCTCTACTATCCTTTGACCACTTCACACCTCCTTCGCATTTTCACCAAACCTATGAGTTGCTGATCCCCAAATCTTGGATTCTTTGCCTAAAGTATCAAACCTCCTGCTACACATTTCCACTGCATGCCCCACAGGGCTTCAAGCACTAGGAATACAAATATAAAGAAAAGTCTTACCATGGGACATCAGCCTTGCTTCCCACCAGCTCTTCGACAGACCCCTAGTTCAACGGGCTTTCCGGCTTTTCTTCAAATTCCATTCAGAGTTACCTGTTTGAAGCATAAGCTGATTTAATCACCAAACCCCCACTCCCCTTTTTTCAAAGCTGCTGATGCAAAACTGAAACTTCTTGGTGTGAGGAACAAGACCCTGATGCTCTCACTCCCGCTTGTCACCCCACATCTGTGCTAGCACCCTGGCCACACCTGGTCCCTGCAGGTCAGCCACACCACACCACCTTGAAGGTGGCTCTGCTCCCAATCCCTGACACTTCCCACTGCAGGGCCTGTGTACATGTTGCTTCTAGTGCCTACAATTCTGTAGAAATTAATTTCTACATTTCTGTAATGATTTAACCAACCTCGGCAGTGCTAAGTGCCTCCGGCTCCGCACTCCCAGCCAGGCAGTCACTAGGGCCTCTCCACAGTGCTTTGATTCTGTGCACACCCTGCCCTGCCTAAATTTTATCTTTTTTCCAATGTGGAAGATAATGAAAGAAGTCAACCCGTCTGCCCCGGGAGATGCAAGCGTCTGAGTAAGAACCCTGTCTATTCTCTGCGGGCCCTCAGCACCCCGTGGAGTGTCTAGCACATCGTGGGTACTCAGGAAATATTTGCCTGTAAGGATCCAAACTCATTAAATTATTTTACCATGGTTTAATCAAAGTTTTTGTTTTATTAGAGACTTTAAAGGTAACTAATTCTATTAATTGCAAATGTCCCTTATTCTGCTTCTGCTTAAAACTGTTAAAACTAAACTGAAATTTCACCTTAACATTGCCTGCCTTAGCAGCCAATGATAGGAGCCAGTGATAGGATATATACTATCACTTAAGAATTTATAAAGAATGCAGATGTGCTGGGAAGATTCTGAGATGCCAATTTTTATGTATCAGTGCATTTGAAATTGTAATTGGACCTTTATCTCTAATAAAATTAGAACACATGGTTGTCTAAATTTTATCTTCTTTTGTTTGTTTTTTGTTGGCCAGGATCAGCATAGCTTACAGCAACCTCAAACTCCTGGGTTCAAGAGATCCTCCTGCCTCAGCCTCCCAAGTAGCTGGGACCATAGGCGCCCACCACAATGCCCAGCTAATTTTTCTATTTTCTGTAGAGATGATGTCTCCTTGCTCAGGCTGGTCTCGAAATCCTGTGCTCAAGGGATCCTCATATCTTGGCCTCCCAGAGTGCTAGGATTATAGGGGGGAACCACTGTGCCCAGCCTAAATTTTATCTTTTTTTCCAATGGGGAAGATAATGAAAGAGGTCAACCTGAGAGAAGTCAAAGGAAAATTAAAACTGCATAAGGCTTAATTTTTGATGCAATGACCACTGCCTTTATCACCAGAACACCTTAACTATTAAATAAAGTACTCTTTTAACAAGCATCTAACCTACGAGCATTTACTTTATTCTTTACCTGGGTACTTTTTCTAATGGTGTTTATGAGTTTTTAAATTAAGCTAATACACTGCTTCCTGGTGATCCTTGTGATGAAATTTGCCAAAGCTGGCCAGCTTTGAGACAAAGAGCCACAGAACCATGTGGGACGGAGACTTGTTCTCAAACCTCTATGGGGACAGTCACTGTTCTAGTTTCACAAGGAAGAACTAAGATGCAGGAGGCATGTCTGAATTGTAAAGGTCAAGAAACCACAATACTTCTTAACAAATTATTTTATGTTAAAGATGCCACCATTACGTTCCTAGTGCTTGGGTTCCTAGTGCTTGGTCGTCTGCTAGATACTCAAGTCCGTCCTGTCACCACACAACACTCCATATGCATAAAAGGGGGCCCAGAGGTTTGCACAGGATGTAGCATTAAGAGAGAAAAACCAGACCAGGTACAATGGCTCACGCCTGTAATCCCAACACTCTGGAAGGCTGAGGCAGGTGGACTGCCTGAGCTCAGGAGTTCAAGACCAGCCAGAGCAAGGCCAGACTCCTGTCTCTACTAAAAATAGAAAAAAAAAACAAAAATAGCTGGACATTGTGGCTGATGCCTGTAGTCTCAGCTACTTGGGAGGCTGAGGCAAGAGTATTGCTTAAGCCCAAGCATTTGAGGTTGCTGTGAGCTATAATGCCATGGCATTCTACCCTGGGAAACAGACTGTGTCTCAAAAAGAAAAAAAAAAAAGAGGAAAAACATCCTTAACTGGTTTTTATACCCTATTTGACTACCCCTATTCCCACCCCCACACATATAAACCCATGTGCCAACTCTTTGGACAGCTGTGCACAAATGTACATGGGAAATATGTAAAATTTAAATATGAAAAGCTAACTTCATTGACCAAATTGTGTGTTGGGCCCCTAACCCAGCACAGCTATAGAATTGTATCTATGACCCACATCACCTCTCTCTATAAACAAGCTCCCAGGGAGACACAGGACTTGAATCAAGTCTCTATACTGATAATTCTCAATCTGCATTTCTTGCCCTCGACATCTAATTGCTCACTTGGCTCTCCCCACCATAGTTATAAAGTTAGTAAGGCCAAAATCTTCCCATGCTTTCTCAACACAGATGCACAGTAGTAACTAGAAACAATCAGGAGCTGCCAGAACTTAAATTTGGCAAGAACAGAAAAGCAGAGACTCAGAAACATGCAGCCAGTCATTTACAAACTTGTTTTAGCCAAGAAATCCTTTGTTCACATAAAATCTCACTTGGAAGAGATATGTGAAATGTGTGAATGAAGAATAGCACACCTGCTCAGGCTGTAGAAGAGGTCACCAGAAAGAAGCCATAAGCTGAGAGCTGGACACTCCCCCATCCCCCTCACTCCATACCACCATTGTCCCATTCCCTGATCCAGCCCCTGAGGTGTTCCCTGAACTCCCAGAAATCTGCAAAGTATAGTTCTAAAACTGCTGGCCAAGATCCTGAAGATGTATTTTCTTATTACAGAAATCAACAGTTAAAGCATGATTTGCAAAAGCTAACTAATAACAGTAGGTGAGAATTTCCATGAGTATTAAAAGCAAATGTCTTTAAAATAAAGCCAATTCTGAGTTGTCCACTAGATCAGTGTTATGGTCTACATCAGTCACCTTGCCACATTTTCTCAATGACAATCAATCCCGTGATAAGAAAAAAACCTAAAAGTAATCATACTTCATTAAAGTCACATAGGCAAGATTTAAACTTCTATCATTCTTATGTAAGAGTCCTTTGTTATATCTTTCTGATATACAGTCCTACATTTTAAGCCTGGGCCCAGTCGCTTCCACCTGTAATCCTAGCATTCTGGGAGGCTGAAGCAGTAGGATCCCGAGAGGCCAAGAGCTGAAGATCAGCCTAAACAAGAGTGAGACCCCATCTCTACTAAAATAGAAAAAAGGAGCCAGACATTGCGGCAGGCACCAGTAGTCCCAGCTACTCCAGAGTCTGAGGCAGGAGAATCACTTGAAGCCAGGAGTTTGAGGTTTCTGTGAGCTACCATGATACCACTGCACTCTGCCCAGGACAACAGAGTGGGACTCCATGTCAAAAGAAAAAAAAAATACGGCAGGGCACCTGTAGCTCAAGCAACTAATGCGCCAGCCACATATACCTGAGCTGGTGGGTTCAAATCCAGCCCAGGGCCAAACAACAATGCTAACTACAACCAAAATATATATATATATATCCGGGCATTGTGGTGGGCTCCTGTAGGCCCAGCTACTTGGGAGGCTGAGGCAAGAGAATTGCTTAAGCCCAGGAGTTGGAGGTTGCTGTGAGCTGTGATGCTATAGCACTTTACCCAGGGCGACAGCTTGAGGCTCTGTCTCAAAAAAAAAAAAAAAAAAAAAATCCTACATTTTGATACAATGAAATAAAAAGAGGAAATATCCAGAGAAAGTTTGAGCAGTAAGGCTGACAACTCAATTGATTTAAGGAAACATAATGAACCAGAACAGATCTGTAAGTTATTTTAGAAGAAACAGATTTTGTTGTACAACAAAAAGCCAAAATATTGTCTTCAACAATGATACCAATATGATATCACAAGCACCAAAAACATGAAACAAGTTGGTCAATTAATTGGTTGTTTGACTGTAATTATAATGATTTTGTTATTTTGACATCATATAAACATAAGCTTAGTGAATTCCACAGAGGGGGAAGAAATCAATGAACACTCATTCAGTCCTTAGGGAAAGTTCCCCATATAATGAAGGAACCCTGAAGAAAAAAATGAAAAAAAAAAAAGGGAAAGAAAAAGAGAAAAATGTATCATATTTAAGTCTTTTAATCAGATCTTGTAAGATACCATAACAATTATATGTTTTAATAAATTGTCTTCTGAGAAAGCTTAAAATTATTATCAAATAAGGGTGATTCTCAACCCTGGCTGTACACGAAATTTACAAGAGAGCTTTAAAAATTACTGATGTCTGACCCTATCCCAGACCTACTAAAGCAGAAGTTTTGAGAGTAGGACCTTGGCATCAATGTTATTTTTCTTCCCCAGGTGATTCTAAGGCGCAGGCAGAGCTGAGAACCATTGATTTTCTGAGTCTTGAATTTATGAATACTAAATCATCAGGTATCAACCTGAACAAAACACCTATTTTTGATAGCACGTATGCCTGCAAATTTGGTCTACCCTTGTTTGTAACTTCTTAATGATAATGATTAAAGCTGTTTTTGTTGTTGTTGTTTGTTTTGTTGTTGTTGTTGTTGGTTGGTTGGTTTTGACGCCAAGTCTCACTCTGTCATCCTTGGTCGATAGCATCATAGCTCACAGAAACCTCAAACCCTTGGGCTCAAGTTATCCTCTTGCCTCAGCCTCCAGAGTAGCTGGAACTATTGGCATCCACCACAACACTCAGCTAGTTTTTCTATTTTTGGTAGAAATTGGGTCATGCTCTTGCTCAGGGTGGTCTAGAACTCCCAAGCTCAAACAATCCACCCTCCTGAGCCTCTCAAAGTGCTGCTCAAAGTGCTAAGATTACAGGCGATAGTCACTCAGCTGCTTTGTTTTGTTTTTGAGACAGTCTTACTTTATCACCCAGGCTAGAGTGCCATGGCAGCAGCCTAGCTCACAGAAACTCGACACTCCTGATTTTAAGCAATCCTCCTGCCTCAGCCTCAGGAGTAGCTGGGACTACAGGCATGGCCTCCACCAAGGCTAATTTTTTTATTTTTAGTACAGACAGGGTATCATTCTTGATCTTGAACTCCTGACTCAAGCAATCCTCCCACCCTGGCCTCCCAGAGTGCTAAGACTACACATGTGAACCACCACACCCTGCCCCAGGCCAGGTCTTGATAGTTGTCTGGTTGACCCATCTCAGAAGAAGCGGCACTCTCTTCTCCCTTTAAAGCAGATTGAGCTTTGTTGTGAGCATGAGTTTTTGTTTCTTTGGTGGTTCTTCCATTCTTTATAAATGTGGATGGTTTGAAGCTACTGAATGAGAGCAGAAAATGCTATTGTAAGAAGTACAATTGGTTTCAGTAGATAAATATGAGCTTGCTCCCATGAAAAGTATTTCATGGAGCAAAATAAAATTACAAAAATAATGCCAGTTTGAGGCGGCACCTGTGACTCAAAGGAGTAGGGCACCAGCCCCATATACCAGAGGTGGTGAGTTCAAACCCGGCCCCGGCCAAAACCTGCAAAAATAAATAAATAAATAAAATAATACCAGTTTTCCCTCAAATAAGTAATTATGGCCCTAGTTTGTATATGTCCAATAAAACATAAAATGGTAAATTGTACTTTGGAATATTTTGAAAAATTACAGTGTGCAAATATTAGGGGTAATAAATTTAAGTATTGATGCAGTTAACATTTTATGTTGCTACTTTGTTTATGTATATGAGCCAGGAAGCCCATAAGACAGAGTCTGTAGGAAAATGGTTGCTGATTTTTATCATGATTTGGAAGCTTAGAAACTCAGTTCAGGTCTTCCATACAACCATAAGTGATTAATGCTATATCTGCAAGAGGCTCAGAAGCATGCAACTTCTCTCCATATGCAGGGAGATGAACTATTTTCAAGATATACTAAATATCCTCAGAAACTGAATCATTAGAAGCTCTCTTAAGTGAAGCAATCATAAATCAGTAAAAGCAGAGATTCAAAAAGTTGATACAACATGTTTAAAACATTTTATTTCAATTAGTCTCATAAATAAATATAAATCTATCTATTCATCTTGGTATACTGTGTCTGTGTTTGGAGTTCTGTGTAGCCTTTCTTCATTAAATGATACCCAGATTTTGTATACTGTGTCTGTGTTGGAGTTCTGTGTAGCCTTTCTTCATTAAATGACACCCAGATTGCCTGTTTCCATTTCTCAGTTGTACTTTCTAATCTCTTATAGCTGCCTATGCCATACCCAGGTGGTAGCGGTTTATTTGTTCAAGTTGCTTTTTTTTTTTTTTTTAAAGGTTTTATAGGTCTTTTTTTAATTGAGATAAACTGTGCATAACATAAATGTCACTATTTTAATCATTTTAAAGTGTACAATGGAGTGGACATAATGTTGTGTAAGCGTCTCCATTATCTAATTGCAAAACATGGTTATCACCCCCAAAAGAAACCTCACATCTATTATCAGTCCCTCTCAATTCCCACTGCCTCTATTCCCTGGCAACCACTCAATTTCCCTATTCTGGATATTTTATGTAAATGGCATAATACAATACTTGATTTTTCTATCTGGCTTTCTTCACTTAGTGTGACACTGGCAGCCTGTGTTGATATTGTATTTTAACATGGCTTACTTTTATGGCCCCATACAGCAACTTAGTTTTCCTAGAAATAGCATTCTTGGCACTCACGTCACATGAGTTATGCAATATTTAATTAAATTGTGAAATTATAGTAGCAAGTACAACAGGCATAAATAGAACTGTGACCCAATGCCATTGTTAAGTGTGCTCCTGAGGTGGTAAGAGCTGAGTATACCAATTCATTATGATGGTAGCTATTTGCCGCAGTGGTCTCTGTATTTGAGCAACAGCTAGGATGTGTTTCAGAAGAAAGGAGAGCACTGGTTAACCCAGGGAGTTGTTTCTGTGTTGGCCGGTACTCCACTGCCAGAGCAGAGAGGAATGGATGAAGAAGGGGATGGAGGTGATAAGTATTTACTACACAACCTGACACAGCCTCAGAGGTCCCCAAAAGGAAGTCCTCTATACATCTTCAAAAAGAGCCAAGGATGTGCTCCCATAAAAATAGGTCTATCCTTTTAACTCTATCAAATCTTTACCACACGACTCATTGTCTCAAAGATGTCCTCCTCTATGAAGTCCCTCCCAACCCTCAACTCTTCACAGTGCCTCTCCTTTTTGATTTATTTCCAAAGTGCTTATCTATCTCTTATGATAGTTATAACTGGCATGACAGCTAGTCACACAGTGTCCTCTCTTCCATACCAGCTGCTTCAGAGGTGGGTTCTATGTCATTTTATCCCCTACTGCCAGGAACACCACAAAAGAGGTGCTCAAAGCACAACTCTTACACAAATCTTGAATGAATAGAAGCTCAATAATTCTCTATTCAATCAAGAACTGAGGGCAGCACCTGTGGCTCAGTGGGTGGGGTGCCGGCCCCATATACCAAGGGTGGCCTGTTCGAACCCAGCCCCGGACAAATGGCAAAAAAAATCGCCTAAGTTCAGGAGTTGGAGGTTTCTATGAACTGTGATGCCACAGCACTCTACAGAGGGTGATAAAGTGAGACTATGTCTCTACAAAAAAAAAAGAAAGACAAAAAAAAGAATGCACACATTAGTTAAATTTAATGGTATGCAATGTCATACCTGGCTACTGCAACTCACACCCCTCACCAACGTGCAGTGAATGAAGGGGAGTTATCAAATGAAGCTCTGTGATGGACAAATGAAGAAAAAATTCAAATACAAATCTGAGCGCCTGGCAGGAATCAGAAATCACTCTTCAAATGTTTAACAGACCCCACCTTCCAAGAGGACATTGTTAGATGAGGACAATTATGTCCTTTGATGTAGAGCAAATTAAATCAGAGAGGAAAGAGTGAAGGAGAGAGGGGGTTTGGTAAGCTCTCATCTAATGGATACAAGGCAGGGATACACTACACATCTCCTGGGTGAAGAGCTCTACAGCAACTTGGACTTTACCTAACAAACACAATGTAAACTAATCATACGGACGCGTATATTAACCTAAAATTTAAAAAAGAGAGAGAGACAGAAAATCTTTCCACTCAACAAATCCCCCAACATCTTCAATTGTGTATTCAGCTTTTCTCAAATTATTATACCCCTTCAGTGGGTGTGTTTATAGATAACTAGCGAGGATTCCATCCTGGCAATTTTTTAAAGCAAAGCAATTGGTTAGTTTGAGAATGCGTAAACAACCCCCCAAAACTGCACTGAATTCTTTTTCATTCTTCTCTTTTTTTGGCAGTATAGGACGGAAAAACTGCCAAGTTCATTTTGATAAGCCTTTGTTAAAAACAATAAACATGCCTGAGCTTGCAAACTGTGTTGTTTTGAAGAAAAAGCAAAGAGATTGGAAAATGCTTAAAACTGGAATGTCTGATTAAAAGTAAAACTACTGTGGTAACGGATTTACCAATAAGTCAAAACACTGTCGCCTACGAATGTGGAAGAGGAGAGTAGGGGACAAAAGGTAAAGTGAGACAAAATAAAAACAGAACACCATCTTCCTAAATAAATTTAATTCTACATCTTATAGACTAAAGCAATGACATTTACTCCAATACTAACATGGCAGCATGAACACTTTTAAGAAAACTAATCTTCCTAGTTTTATTTAGTTACCACAGTGATATTTCTGCAACAAAGGAAATGTAATTTCATAGACTCTGAATGAGCATACATTAAATCACCAAATCTAGGAACTGCTATTCATGTACAGTAAAATGTCAGTTCACAAAAGTCAAAGTAACTTCATCTAAGTTTGTTGCTTTACCTTGTTTCCAGGTAAATCTGCTGGTACTGAAAGGAAAATAGTTTGGAACATACATATTGATTTCCCTGCTTTAGGGAAAACTGAAATTCTCTTCTCTCTGCCTAATAAAATCCTGGAAAAATCCTAATGACTAGATTGTAACTTGAGCTCCACAGGATCAAAGTTCTTTGTTTTGTTTATTGACATATCCCAAATGCCTAGAACCACACAGGGCACATAGTAGGCACTCAATAAATACCCAGTAAAATGAACTAAATTGAAAAACCTAAAAAAAAATGCAGTGCAATGCAATGCTAAATAAGTCAGTTTGGAATTCCTTTCTTAGCTCTGTTATAGATCATAGCATTAAGCACAATGAGAAAATGGTCCCTATAAAGCCACTTTTCTCAAGCCGGCTCCAACATCATAAAACATGCCTTTAGCCCTGACCCATTATTAGCCTAGAAAGCTGAGACTCAGAAGAGATTTTAAGGCAGATGAGGGTCAATTTATTCCCAACTATTTTGATTACTTGTCTTCATCTGGGAGCTCACCTGAAATGTATCTACTTATTCATATAAGAGGAATTCAAAATATTACTTAAAATGAAAGGTTCACAGTTTTTTTAAAGTATGCTACAAAAGCAGTTTAACTAAATTAACTTCTCTCATCTACTTCAGAATCCTGCCAGTTTAAAAAAAGACAAATAAATAATAAGAACAGGAATTTGATATGATTAGATGATTCTGGTCAGATTATCTTTGTCCAAAATGCTTGTGGCCCCTAGCACTGAAAACGGAACTAGGCGAGAATGATAAGGTCTGGGTTCTAGTGTGGTGCCTCCATCTCCAGTTATGAGTACAAATTCAGCTAACGCCTGCTGACCTGGACCTGAGCTTCCTGGGCTAGGCCGCAAGGTGAAGGTCTTGAATTTAGTAAATGATCTCCAAAACCCTTCAATTTCTAAGATCCTGTGGTTATAAAATGATCAAATGCAGTCAATTACTACTACTCTGTTCTGTCCTTCATTTCCTCGACAGGCATATGGACATCTGGAGTGGGGCACCCAACGCCTTCTGCCCTAGTGTGGCATGATGTTTATGACTGCGGGGTTGTGGGGGCAAACTATGCAGGGGGGCAGCTGGTGATTTTAAAAACTAATGAGCTCCCTTTACCTGTGGAGATAGTGTTTCTGGATTTGTCAGGACAGAAGACTCCTCCACCCCAACCCCACCCCAGCCTCAGGGTTAAATTGGCTGGTGCTGTTGGAGTGCCCAGCTCTCAGCAAAGAAGCAGGATGAGATAGCCCCAGGCTTTTCAAAATGGAAGTGTCCTAGCAGGACCCAGCTGGCTCCATATTTTAAAAAAAATTATAAGAGGTTTAGAATGCTGAGTTGTGATAAAGGAAGACTAACCAAACAGCCCCAGGACTTAACTGTGCTCCAGCTTTAAAATACTGCTGCAAACGCTTTCTCAGTCCGCTCTACAGGTATCATTGTGTTTCTTTGTGGACAACATGCAACTGAGAAATTCAGTCCCATCCCTTTAAGATTTTAAAGGCTGGCGTGTTCTTAATATACCACACAAATAGAAATAAATATTATTGTCTTAATATACCACACACCAAGAAATAAATATTATTGTCTTAGGCAGGGTAGAGGGGAGGTGCTGAAAACAGAAAAGAGAACAGAAGAAAGGCGGTCTCTACTGCACCGGGAAGTCTACATCAAAGCTGCTCCCTCTCCAGCCACCTGCAGAAACTCGGCTCAACACCGACAGGGCAAGCGGGCACGTGTCTCCCTACCAACCCAACAGGCGGTCCAAGGGACCCAAGTTAGGAACTCAGACTCACGTCGCGGGCTGGGCGCTGGGGCAGCAGAGAGAATAGAGCCCATTCAAGCCCAGCCGCCCTGCCTGGGGAGATGTGCACTGTCACCTGAGCCACTGCGCCCTCGGCACAACCGAAAAGACAAGCGGGAAGAGGAAGAGTGGCGGGATCTTCTTGGCCCGGGCTTTCGGGATCCGGGCGCCGGGGCCGTCCTGCAGACTGCGCCCGGACAGCCCCACGCCCTACCCGATCCCCTTGTACGTCCTTCTCCAGCCCAGCCCGGTCGCGTGCTCACCTCGCGGGGACCGCTGCAGCCCTGCCAGTAGCTCGCGGACATGCCCCCGGGGTGCGCCCGCAGAGCCGCGTCCCTGCGCGGTGGCCCCTTCCAGGGCCCCAGGCGCCGCGATCCGCGCTTTCGGGAGGCGCTGGGCTGAGCCGACAGAAGCGCCGGCCCGGCTGGGGCCAGGGACCCAGCGGGCAGCCCCGGGGTAGGAGAGCGGCGCCCGGAAAATCCCGGTGCTCGGCCCCCAAAATGCACTGGCTGGTTCGGCCGCGCCAGCTCCGCCGGGTACTCTGCCCGGCCGGCGAAGGGGATTTGTCGCTGCGATCTGCTCTAAGTCTGCAGCTCCGCGAGGGGTGAGGGGCGCGGAGGAGGAGGGACGCCTCGCGGTTATGTAAGGCATCGGCCCTCTGCGTCCCGAGCCGGGTCACTCGGGGACTGCCCGACCCTCCCCGGGAACACCCGTACGTGCCCCTGACCTAGGCAAGTCGAGGGGCCACCGGGGCCTCAAAAATAACTTTTCCCATAAGGGTCAAGGAACAAGATCTCGAGAATGAATACGTACAAGCACTTCTTAAGGTGTATCTGGCAGGGATCTGGACCCTGCCAGCCGCTCCTTCCCGGAAACTTCAGCGGCAGGGTGCTGGTTGAAAGCTTTGTCTCTCTGGCAGTCATGTGGATCTGCGTGCAACCCTCCTGCAAAGCTCATAGCCTTGGGCGATTTACTTACCTCTGTGAGCCCCAGTTTCACCTGTGAAATACAGAATAATAATAGAGCCCATTTCATGTTGATGCTGAGGACGAAATGAGTGAGGTGCCAGCGCAGAGAAATAACCCACTTCCCCAAAGGTTGCCTTAGAGCCTGAAGAAGCTGCCTGAGTCGCCATGCCCCACCTAAGACAGGCTAACCTTTCTGAAAAGCTCTGTCTTTACTAAAGAGACTGACAAGGTCTCACTCCAGCTCCCTGGAGTGGACATCCTTGCTACTACTACAAGACTGGCTCCTAGACTGACAGTCACGTCATCGCTGGGAGTGGGACCTGAGCGCAGAATCTCAGGTCTAACCGCAGAGCCTCAACGTCAGAATCTGCATTTTCAACCAGATTCCCTGGTGGTTAGGATGTACACGAAAATTTCAAAACGAATTATTAGACCTTTTGGAAAATTTAAGAAGGACACAAGGAAGTTACTGGCAACATTTGCCAAGCCTCGGGGTGTTTTCAAAATAGACTAGGAAAGGCCTTTCTCATTTTATCCTCTGGCTATTTTGTCCCCCTCCTCTCATCTCGGTTTTCTGCCCTTAAACTATAAATCTGAATTTAAGTCCTATTTTCATTTGCAAAAAACACTAGGTTATAGCTAAGTGATGATTAGTTAATATATGTTTCACACACACAAAAGCAGGAACAAACACAGCTTGTGAAAGAATTCATTAGCATTAAAAATGAACCTATCAAGGCAGAAGCAGGAGCAAAACCTGAACTCTCAGCTGTGAAAGTCTGTGGGTTAAAGGTCTGAACCCTTTGCAAGTCAGAAAAATAACTTCTCTTGGTTAAACATTGCTTTGGGTGGCAAATAAGTCCTTTTTTTTTTTTTAATTTAAATAATGTAGAGCAGACAGTCCTTTAAAAAAGTTTTGGAAACTAGAAACCTCAAAGGTTTCCCTTCCATCTAGTATATGTGCTGGCTGCCGAAGTGAGCACTCTCTTCCATCTAAGTCACAATTATAGGGCCTCTAGCAAAGCCCAGAGCAAAATATTTTGTTTATTCTAGTCAATGCTGTGTCATTGTTGTTTTATTCTGAGAGTGCTGAGATTTCATTTGACTGATTCCATCTCAAGCAGAATGATTTTCACCTTTTAAGAATCCAGTAATTGTAGGTTGGTGATGATTATGTTAAGTCTAATGCCCAATAGAGAAAAGTCACTTCACTCCACTTGCCCCTTTGGAGTTCCACACTTAAGACTGTTGAAATAGCTGCTGTCATGGCGGTGAGGCTCATGGAGGTGAAGGGGAGAGATGGACACAGGTGAAGGAAAGGAATCTCTGTTCTCTGAGGTTAGACGGTTGAGGGCACCGAAAGGAGGGGAAGAAAGCCCACCTGCTCTTGCTGTGCTGTGTGGAGAAAAGTAAAGATAGAACCCTAGATTCCAACCTGGGAGGAAAGGGAAGATCAGCCTTTCTCCTAACTCTGTCTAATGGAACTTTCTGCAGTGACTAAAAGATGCTATATTTTCATAGTCTAACACAGCTATGAAATGTAACTATTTACATTTTAATTAATTAATTAACACTCAGGTTTTTTTTAATTTTTGTTCGTTTTTTTTATGTTAGTCTGTTGCACAAACCATATTTCAAGGGCTCCATGCCAACATATGGCTAGTGTCTACCATACTGGACAGCACGTAAGACATTTCCTTCATCACAGAAAGTTATCCTGGACGGTGATGCTTACCGGCCAGGATTTTGGTGAGGAGGTAAGCCTAGAGATCCAGCTTCTCCAAGTCCTAGTCAGAGTTTTATCTGTCTAAAGGCAGATTATGGGATAACAAAACTACAGCACTGAGTCTTTCAGAGTGAAAATGAGATCATCTACAGAATGTATTTAATACAATACCTTGCATATAGCAAATGTATAAAAAGAATTAACCCATGTTAATATTTATTTATTTTTACATCAAAAAAAAAAGTTGAAGGCTGGGCACAGTGGCTCTCACCTGTAATCCTAGCACTCTGGGGGGCAGAGGTGGGTGGATTGCTTGAGCTCAGGAGTTTCAGACCAGCCTAAGCAAGAGCTAGACCCTGTCTCAAACAATAGCCAGGCGTTGTGGCAGGCACCTGTAGTCCCAGCTACTTGGGAGGCTCAGGTAAGAGAATCACTTGAGCCTAAGAGTCTGAGGTTGCTGTGAGCTATGACACCATAGCACTCTACCCAGGGCCACAAAGTGAGACTCTGCCTAAAAAAAAAAAAAAAAAAAAAAAAAATGTTGACAAAGGTTTTTTGCTGGGCCAGACCTGAGCCAGGCTTCTGAACCTTCTCTTAGGCCCATCTGTGCACTTCCTTATAAAATCCAATGTTAGCAAAGAACCCTGCTAAGTCAATTTAGCAGTAATCTGCCTCTTCCTTAATATCTGATAACCCTCAGATCATTCTCCACCATCTTTCAGGTGCTTTCAACCCTGGCTAGTCTTCAGCAAGAATCTTATTAGGTTGGTTTACCCAGAATCTCCCTGACTCTTGGTAGTTTTCATCCTCTGGCCCTACCCCCCGTTCCTTGCCTATGAATTTCTACTTTTCCATGCTGTATTGGGGTGGAGCCCCATTCCTCTCTCCTACTGCAAGTCTCCATTGTAGTGGTCCCTGTACCTACCTTGACAGTCCTGCATAAAGTCTTCCTTACCATGCTTTAAAAAGTGTAACTGAATAATTTTTTTCTTTAACAGAGGACTAGGCATTATACTGGCATTCTTATTAGTTAAATAACCTTTTGCTGATGTGGTCAGCTGCTGTGCTACCTCAATGCCCATTAATAGCCGTGCTCCAGCTTGCTTCCTTCTCCTTCCTCCCCAGTATAGTTGAGTACTACCTGTACTCCTCTGGCCTGGAGGCACAGCAAATAAATAACGAGTATGTTAACTTAAATCATATTGAACCATGGTTCAGTGGAATTAATTTTCAAATGAGATTCTGAGAAGCATGACACCTTAGGGTACATCCATTAAGAAAGGAATTGTTTGTTCCTGTTATTTGGTCAAACAAGGATGTTTGGACTCAGCAGAGAGAAACGAGAACATTGGCTCCAGATAAGTCATACTTGGGGTATCTACGTCAGAATAGAAGCTAGCCAGGTGCAGTGGTGCAGACCTCTAGACCTAGCTTCTGGGGTGCTAAGGCAGTAGAATCAATTGAGCCCTGGAGTTCGAGGCTGCAGTGTGCTATGATCACGCCTGTGAATTGCCAGGGCACTCCAGCCTGGAGAACATAGGGAGACCCTGTCATTAAAAAAATAAAAAAAGAAGTTACCAGAATGTTGGGGGTTAAGGATGAAACCTTGAGGCTTTTGCCTAAATAAAATTTGAAATTTTATACTCATGCCTAATTAAAATTTTAAAGATAACTCCAAAAGCATAAATGAGATGCAGGTATCTGACGCTGTCAGCTGTCTAGATTAGGGCAATAACACGTACATGGAAAGGGAAACAGTGGAAGTCTTCTCTAGACACAAAGAAAAGTACATTTTTGAATAACTGTCTCCTCAAACTCCTATTCAATGGACTTCTTTAATAAGATCATGTCCTGTGAGGACCCTTCAGAGCTCACCTTCTTTATTTTCTTCCTTGGTTCCTTTCTTTACCACTTCACCCTTTATCTCACAAGCATTTTCTGAGAAGTCGGCCCCTATTTTTGTTCTCTGTCCACCTTTCATGACTCTGGTCAACACCTGCTGTCAGCGGCAATGTCTTTCCAGTTCTGACCTCCCCTGAATTCCAATTCCTGTCACCAGATGCCCAGTGGAGATTTCCACTTGCATTCTCCTTGCACTGTTGCTTCAAATTTTAAAATAGCAGGAACTTAAGTTATCACCACAGTCTGGTCTCAGCTCCCCCAACACTCTCAAGTTTCTTTTCTCCAACACCACACACAACCTTGGTCTCTAGTGCTAAAATTCTTTTCTTTACTGTGACTTGAAGCTATGTAACCTTTTATGATATCTTTTATGATATCTTTTATAACCTTTTATGATATGTAAGCTTTTATGATATCTTCTTCCTGGAGTCATGACATACCTGAAAGACATTGAATTCAGAATCAGAAAACTGAAGTAAAAATCCCATTTCTGATGCTTCTTAGTAGCATAAACTAAGTACATTTTTTAACACCCCACCACCATTGCCAAGTCCAGGATTCTCATCTATAAAGTGTCATTAGTTCAGCTATCTGTCCCAGCCTCTGTGCTAATTAGGTTAGACTCTCCAGCTCTGCACTACTTTGCTGTGGGATTGTCCTGTGCATTGAAGAATGTTTAGCTGCCTCTTAAGTCTTTACTCATTAGATGCCAATAGTAACTCCCCTAGTCGCGACAATCACAACTGTCTCCAGAAATTGTCAAATGTTCCCACTGGGTGAAAGGAACACTGGGAGGAGCAATAGTGCCTTCCTCTCTGGGGGCTTTGAGCATTACATGAGATGACAAATACAAAAACAGGGGTCACCATTTCCATAATGTGGATGTCTGGTCATATGTGAAGCTCTGCCAAGGTGAGGTGTTCTCTGAAGACCACGGATGGAGGAAAATTTTTAGGAAAAAAAACTCAACCTAGATTGTATCATTCTGAATAATTATTATTATATGGTAGGAAATATTTTTGAATTTAAACAACAGGGGAGGTGTGGTGACTGTGGCACTGGCTCCATATGCTAGAGGTGGTGAGTTCAAACATGGCCCTGGCCAAAAACTCCAAAAAAAAAAAAAAAAAAAAAACAGGGGAGAAAATTTCTTCTTTTCTTTTTTCTTTCTTTCTTTTTTCTTTTTCTTTCTTTTTTTTTTTTTTTTTAAGACATAGTCTCACTATGTCGCCCTCGTAGAGTGCCGTAGCATTACAGCAACCTCCAACTCTTGGGCTTAAGCGATTCTCTTGCCTCAGCCTCCCAAGTAGCTGAGACTACAGGTGCCTGTCACAATGCTTGGCTATTTTTTGGATGTATTTGTTATTGTTATTTGGCAGGCCCAGGCTGGATTCAAACCAGCCAGCTCTGGTGTATGTGGCTGGTGCCCTAGCCACTGAGCTACGGGCGCCAACCCGGGAAAAACTTTCTTACATTAAATTTTCTTAGTGGATTTGTCCCTCTATTGTCACTGTTCTTCTCCAGACTCATCACTAGATCACTAGTAACTTCATTACTTTCCTGCACAGCTCACCTTCTCATTACCCTCTGTGCCTTGCATTCTTCATACTGGGAACTCTGGTGGTTCCTTTTCCTCGTTATTTACTTCATTTAAATGGAACTCACTTGCCAGTTGGCTGAAGTCCTCTTCCAACTGCCTTCCTTTCCATCCTTCACTATCACGTTCCTCAACACTAACTGTCACCCTCGGTCACACCCTCATGCTTGTTCTGTGACGTCACCACGCACAAGCCTGCCTGTTCTTTCACTGCCCTTCCCCTCTCCTTCCTGCCTGTGGGGATCTGACAATGTCCTTCAAGGTCCAATTCAAATCTCAGCTTCTACTGATGTCTGTAACTTCCTTTGAAAGGAATAAAAAATAAATGGTTAATAGTTAGAAAGAAGGATGGATAGATGGAGAGGTGTATGATAAAGCAAATTTAGTAAAATATTAAATCTAGAATCTAGGTAACAAAATATAGGGATTCACTACTTAATCCAACTTTTTTCTGTTTCAAATTGTCATAATAAAATCAAAATAAATAAAATAATAAGATAAAATAAAAGCTATAATAAACATCCTAATTTCTCCACAAAGTCTTTCTCACTCAGCTCTAGTCACAGTCATTAAGAACCTGAGGCATCAGGTAGATGTGAGTTCAAGGCTCAGCTCCAACTCTTTCTAGCTGGATGATTTTGGACAAGTTATAGAACAACTGAGAACTTCATTATCTTTATTTATGAAGTGAGTACAATAATAACACTCCATGAGTCTCATAAGGTTTAAATGATGTGTATACCTGTAAGGTGCTTAGCACAATAGCTGAAGCATAGTGAGTACCCAATATATGTTAGCTGGAAATAAAACAAATACAAACACTCCTCTCCTGAACACACAGAGTGATAGCAGGAATCTTCTTTGTCTCATCATTCCCTGATGAGTAGGAACTTAATACATCTTTAAAGTGAGTAAATAAATGCTCCTTGTGTCTCACCTTTGATTTTTACCTCTGTGGTTCATCCTTCCTCTGGTAGACTCATTCAATTTGTATGTATGTATTTTGAGACAAGGTCTTGCTCTATCACTTGGGATAGAGTTCAATGGTGTCATCATAGCTCCCTGCAACCTTACACTCATGGGCTCAAGAGATCCTCCTGCCTTGGCCTCCTAAGTGGCTGGAATTATAAGTGCACACAACTGTGCCTGCTAATTTTTCTATTTTTTGTAGAGATAGGTTCTTGCTCTTGCTAAGGCTCAATTGTTATTTATGAGGCATCTACTAGGAACAAAGTCAGCAGCCATGGCAGAACCATGATAGCCTCACACCTAACCCAACACTTTATCCCTGAGATCAGCAGTTTCTAAGCTGAGTGCTGCTATGCAGTTTGAGGGCTCTTTGCCCAATCTAAGACCTCTCCTGAGGAAACATCTAGGACAAAAATACATGTTAATATGGAGAATGGGAAAGAGATAAGAGTTAATGGTACTGTTCCCCAACAAGATAAGGAATATGGAAAAAAAGAGGTGATAAATTTTCCCTGGCCTGACCCACACCAGCTTTCTGACCTACCCTCTTTTGATACCATTGGGTGGGGACACAGGCTTTAATAACATTGGGCTTAGTTTTCCAGTTAATTAATTCAAAATATTGCTCAAACATTTATGTCATTTTTTTCTAAATTATATGTTTGGTTTTAGCATTTTTTCCCTTGAATGTAAATTTAAATAAAATTATTTAATTTTCATAATATTAAGCGAAATCCCTTAGAGGGAGGATTATGAGGAAATAATTGATACTTATGGAGTTGCTATGATGTCCCAGGCCTTACCTATATGTTATTTCATTCAATCCTCATGATGCCTGTTTTCACTTTTACAGAAAAGTGGCTCAGAGTGGTTAAATGATTGCCCACTGTTTTGCAACTAGTAAGCAGTGCTGGTATATGAAACCAAGTCTGTCTAAATCAAGAGTAGACTGATTGCAAAAATAGCTGGAATTCTATTCACCACACCTGTTTCCAAATCCTTTGCAGTGTGACTTGTCAGCTCCTTCTAGCAAGAGATGGGGACTATATCCATGTCCTTCAAATCAGGGATAATCTTGTGAGTGCTTTAACTAATAGGAAAGGAAATGCTAGTAAGCCTAATTCTGAGTCTAGACTTTAAGCGCTCAAGCCCCCTTTTGGCTCTCTCTCAAGTCCCGCATTGCCATGAGAACAAGCCTGATCTGGCCTGTTGAATAAGGAGAGGATACTTGGGACCATGCAGAATCAGCCTAGTTGTTCTAGCCAAGACCCCAGACACCACGTGAGTGAAGCCGAGATCAGCAAAGCCATCCCCCCAACAGACTGAAGGTGTACAAGTGACCCCACTGAGACCACTTGGATTGACAGAACTGCCCAACCAATCTACACACTCATGCACACACAAAAAAATGTTAACTATTGTAGCCACTGAGGCATACTGGTGGTTTGTCATTTAATCAAGAGATAACTAATATAAATTCACACCACCTGAAGATGATCTTGAATATATTTTATAATAGTATAAGAAATAAAGGCTTTTCAAACACATCTATTAGCAGTCTTCTTTTCAGGCAGCGCCCATAGCAAAGTGGTTACGGCGCTGACCACATGTACTGAGGGTGGCAGGTTCGAACCCGACCAGGGCCAGCTAAACATCAATGACAACTGCAATAAAAAATAGCCAGGCACTGTGGCAGGCACCTGTAGTCCCAGCTACTTGGGAGGCTGAGGCAAGAGAATCGCTTAAACCCCAAAGAGTTTGAGGTTGCTATGAGCTGTGATGCTACAACACTCTATCAAGGGCATCATAGTGAGACTCTGTCTCAAAACAAACAAAAAAAAGAAGTCTTTTCTAGTTTTTATTATGCTATTCTATTCTTTTCAATTATTCTGGAGGAAAAGCCCATTTTATTAGCAATATATCAGGAAAGGAAAGAAATTATTTGTGTTTAATGAGCCCACTTAATGAGTGACTAAATTGCAAACTGAACTACAGTGCATGGCTCTCCATTTCTATCACTAGCTGAATCCAATATAAACAAATGTAGCCCTATGCACAATGGTGTTTTGAGACATGGTTCCTATTTTCAAGGAATTGACAATCTAATTAGAAATAGAAGTAGCCATAAAAATAGCAGAAAATCTTTCAAAAACACCTTTACTACCACCTTATAATAAGAAAAGGCACATGATTATTTTGTTTCAGAAAGAAAAGTAGACGATCATCTTGATAAAGCAAATCAATGCTCCTAGGAGAATCCAGGCAAGTAGAATGCTTGAGAGAGAAGCTGGGAAGCTGAGGGTTGACATTATAGGTGGATCTGGAGTGCCTTCCTGGAGCACTTCAATAAGTAGGTGGGAAGGCAGTCTTGGTGAGTGAAGCTGCAGATAATAATACTTGCAGTCGGAAAGTGCAAGGTGTATTTGGCAGTAAGTAAATATGTCATTTTGATAAGAATGGAGAAAATCAATAGGACAAAATAACAGATTAGACATGGAGTGGGAGAGACAGGAGAAGCCTGTGTGTTTTGTCAGGAGGATGGTGATCATTAACAGAAAGAGAAGGTAAGAGGTAACAACTCGCTGACTATTCGATATTGGACATGTGGAGCTTGAGATGGCAGTGAAATACCCAGCAAGCTGTTAGAAATTCAAGTCAGGGGCCAAGGGGAAGTATCAGAGTCAGAGATATGATTTTAAAATCTGAGCAGGAGAGGTCAGATGAAGCTAGAGCAGAGGGCCAAGGCTGGACCCTGGGGAATGTCTGCAATGTCTAGTAGGCGAGATAAAAAGACGTACGGCTGACCACTAAGCAGGATATGGCAAGTGCCACAGGACTTGCGTAAGTGTGACAACCATTTAGAGAAGGGAGAGGGTGTCCAGCAGCAGAGGGGACACATTTCAAGAGAAGAATGAGTGATAACGAGCAGGACCTGCTCACGGCAGCACCAGATCGCTTTTGTACGTCATCGGACCGGATGGATGGTTCCAGCTGAGGGGCATCGCCTGCCAACCACAGAAACACAAGCAAAAACTGATGAAACTTATTTGAAAAAAGGCATAGCCAGCTCTGTTTGGGGACTGATTGACCCCTTCTGACGCTCTGTGTTAATCTTCTTAATGAATTCATTAGCAAGTTTCTGCTTTACCTTTATTCATTTTAATACATGCAAAAAAGTGCAAATTGAAGCAAATATTTGATCAGGATAAAGCCACTCCAAATAAATAAAGCACCCAGAAACATAAGCAATAACCTAATCCCCTTTCAGTTTCTGTGCAACATGTGTACACCTAAAGTGCTGTACAAACTGCGCATACAGCATGCTATTTTGGTCTGCTCCCTTCCTTACACACCGGTACCATTCAATTATTTCTCATGGCTATGATGGTGCCATAATAATATAACATAATCACAACTGGGAGAACCACTCAAAGGGTTTTTAGCAATATATATAATAGTCATCATTTATATTTTATTTCAATAGAGTGTGAGGAATGGAGAAGCATAAAATGAAAAAAGAAAGCTACTTTATTGATTTTATTTTTCACTTTATGAAGAGTAGACATACTCTGCCAGAAAACTGCTTACCAGCTGCTTTAGGGCATTTCCCACCTCAATTTGAAGGCCAGTTGGAAGCAGCCCGTCTGTGGTTTTTTAGTCACCAGACACACACTCACATTAACCATCCTGGTCTCTATCTGCCCCAGCACTCTAGGAACATTATACACAGGAGCCAGTCCTTTCACAAGGTTCCCAAGTAGCTCAGAACCCTAAAATTTGAGAACCATGACCTGTGAACTGTAGGTGGGTTCAAGGACAGTTGGAAAGGAAGACTGTGCCCCAGTAGATGAGACCCAGCCCTCCCTCCTTAAGTATAGCAGCTCTACTTTCCAATTTTACTATATGGGGCTCCTATCCATTCCATTCATCAAGCCAGAAATCTAGGAATCATCCCTCACCCCCCACATTAATCCATCAACAAATCCTGTCAAGTATCTCATCGAAATGTATCTGGGCGGGGTGGCTCACGTTTGTAATCCTGGCACTCTGAGAGGCAGCGGCAGGAAGATCACTTGAGCTTAAGAGTTCAAGATCAGCTAGCTTAAGACTGAGATCCCCATTTCTACTAAAAATAGAAAAATTAGCCGGTGCTTGTAGTCCCAGCTACTCAGGAGCCTGAGGCAGGAGGATCACTTGAGCCCAAGAGTTTGAGGTTGCAGTGAACTAAGATGATGCCACAGCACTCTAGCCTAGGCAACAGAGTGGGATTCTGCCTCAGAAGAGAAAAAATCTGTTTCTCAAAATCCACCCTTTCTCTCCATCAGCACTGGCATCCTAATTGGTCTGCAGTCCTTCCTTCTCACTCCTGCAACACTCTCCTGGCTGATCTCCTTGCCTCTGCTCTTAGCCTCCTCCATCCATTTTCCTTAGAACACCAAGAATGTTTTTCTCAAAACTTAAATTAGATCACATTTAAGCCTCACAGCTTAAAACTTTTCAGTGGCTCCCAAAGCACCAAAATGAAATATGAGCTCCTCTGACTGTGGCCCATCAGTGTACGATGGTTGGACCCCTGCCCACCTCCACATCATCTAGTGCCACACTCCATATCTCACTGTACTTAGCCACACTGATTTTTACCTGGGCACCAAGCCAGGGATGCAGAGGGCTTTATTCTGGCCAATCCTCATGCCTGGAAAATTCTTCACTTTTTTTTTTTCAAAGACCTAAGCTTAAATGTCACCTCCCCAGACGGGTTTTCAAAATCATTCTATTTACACTCAGTCTCTCTCGTCCCATTATTCTCCATCCTAACCCTTTTCTGTTTCCTTCATGTCATTAATTTCTACTTGTATTCTTGTATTTTTTTGTTGTTGCTGTTTGCATTTATTTTGTTTGGAAGGTTGCTATGCTCACCAAAATTCAAGGAAAAGAGGAAGGTGTCCGTTATATTCACTTCTGTGTCCCCAGCACCTAGCATGGTGTTTGGCATATATTAGGAACTCAATTATTGGATGAGTGGATAAAGAGATCCTAAGTTTTCAAGTTGTGGAAGTCCTATAGACAAGTTAGGAACTTTCGTTTTGAATGGAGTGAGGGTAGGCATTCTGGCATTAAATTCTGTTCCAGGGTTACATTGGTGACTGGGATTGAAAATCCCCAAGTTCATGATTGTTCAAACCCAGTGGAGATGGATCACATTGTTGGAAAACATCTTTATAACTAAAAGAAATTTTATGCCTTTTGAAAAGAGAGGTTTATTAATATTCATTTATAAGTGCAAAGATATCGCAACAAAATATAAAACAGATTTTGACCTCTTTGAGGAAGAATGCCAATAGGTTACAAAGCATGTGTTATTAATACTTATTATAGTTATGTTAAAACTTAAATGAATTCCATGTAATCTCATTTTAAGAGTATAAGCTTTCAGCCAAGAACATTATGGAAATCTATTTTGGAGTTAGGCATCATCTGGAGAAGATCTAGGGTGGTAGTATTGAATTAGGTTTGGCTGCTTGCCGATGAAGACAGAACAGAGCGTTGTATTTCCAGTAGCAAATGGGAGTAGATATGTGAAAGGAGGGAGAGATGTCCAGCTAAGAGGGGTGAAGGTGGGTATGGATGTGGTGAGCTACCTCTCAGCTCCCTTCCAATTATATCTGATGCTTTAATGACAGCTAAGCCAGTTCACCCCCACTGAGTGCCAGGAAGTAAGCTGGGAACATGACAACAGACAAACTAGGTAATCAATCCTGTCCTAACAGAATTGGAAGGTGGTAAGTAGGAGGTGAACCAAGACTTAGCAAAAGCAGATGGCGTCAGCATTTGGCTGTCACAATGTCAGTTTGACACCAGAATTAACCACGTGTAATGAATGCTCCAAGGAATAGCACTTTCTTAAGGTTACCAACGGACAGGGAACACATGGACCCCAGAATTTGAAGTCCTTATTGAATTCACCAAATGTTCTTCCATCCCCTCATTCATGTGAGCTCCTTCAGCATGTTCACGTGTTTTTATTGTGTTTCCTATGCAATACTGAACCATTGTTTCCTAATTTAATAGTAAAATCCACATGCACATCTTTTATTAGATTTATGAAATAAGAGAATGTCTGACTTGCCCAGAATTTCTTGTGACGTTATCCTTTGGCTGTTTTCCAATCCACTGTTGTATCTGTAGTTACCCACACTTGCTAGCACCGTCAGAGGACCTGACCGCAACCCATGGCAGCCATAGTACATTTTTTGTCTTCTCATTAACCCCTCTGTGATAATCATCATTTTCCACACTAGGCACTACATGCATTGTTCACATAAATCACATGCTTTTGAATCATCTCAGCACGAACCTCGATAAGTAGTATGACTCATTGCAAACCTAAATTATTTTAAAGTTGACAATTATTGTCTTAATAGTTGTCAGACATTTTCTCCATGTTTTGTAGCTATTATACAACTAAATGAAAAGAATACATATTTTGAGGCACTATTGGACAAAATCATTAACTTTTCTGAGTGTGTTACTTCATCTGTAAAATTAGGGGATTGAATTAGTTTAGAGGCTAAACTGTTAGGCAATGGGATGAGCTTGAATTGGCCCTCACAGCATTTAAGAAATTCTCTGTAGCTGACAACCTGTTAAAACTGTGAGACTTCCCATGAGACTCCAGATTTCTGGCTTCTTTTGAAAAAGTAAAAACGTGACTTCCCTGGAAAAATCTGGTCCCAGAGTCTCCCTGCTTCACTCAGTTGCACATTCTTCTCATGCTGACAAACAACAAGAGGAAGGCATGACCAGCCCACTTCATTTCTCTTCCGAGGGCACCTGGAAATTGTTCTTCACTCCCTGTTCCTGGTGAGATCTTGCAGGAGACTTGGAGGAACCAGACCCAGAAAGGCAAGCTTTTTTAATGGCCCAGAAAACCCTCCGAGGAACCAGAGGCAAACAGGAGACCTCACCTATACCAACTTTGGCTGCTGCTGGCTGAATTGTTTTTCCAAGTTTGGGTTGAACGGGTTTGTTTATTTTGCTACCTTCTCGGAGTCTACCATTCAGAGAAGAGTTCTTTCTGTTTGGTGACTTGAGATGGGGCATATGTGTGTATTGTGGGGAGGATCTTACTTTTGATTGTAAAAAACGAGAAAGAGGAAAAAAAGCATTAGTTTAAGTTGATTGGAAGGGAGCGATCGTTGTATTAGATGCCTGCTCTTTACTTAATAGCAGGCCCTGGCTAGCTAGCCAGTTTTATTTATTTATATGATCTGTCTGGACCCTCCCAAGGGTCCTCAAACTTTTTTTTTTTTTTTTTTTTTTTTTTTTATAGTAATAGTTTCACTTTTCCGCCTTCGGTAGTGTGCCGTGACGTCACAGGACTCACAGCAACCTCCAGCTCTTGGGCTTATGCGATTCTCCTGCCTCAGCCTCCTGAGCAGCTGGTCCTCAAACTTTTTAAACAGGGGCCAGTTCACTGTTCCTCAGACAGTTGGAGAGCCGGACTATACTTTAAAAAAAAAAATTATGAACAAATTCCTATGCACACTGCACATATCTTATTTTGAAGTAAAAGAACAAAATGGGAACAAATACAATCATACCGCCTCATGTGGCCCGCGGGCCGCAGTTTGAGGACCCCTGACTGAGTTTCCAACAGATAATCTCTAAAACCTCTTTCCATCTTCACAAATCTAACCGTTCTTTTCTTTTCTTTCTTTCTTACTTTTTTTTTTTTTTTTTTTGAGACAGAGTCTCACTATGTTGCCCTGGTAGAGTGCTGTGGCTTCACAGCTCACAGCAACCTCTAACTCTTGGGCTTAAGCCATTCTCTTGCCTCAGCCTCCTGACTACATGCCCCCACCACAATGCCCGGCTATTTGTTTTTACTTTATTTTATTTTTTTTGACTTTATTTATTTTTTTATTGTGGAGAAGGGGCAGGGAAAGAAGGCGGGGGAAGAGGTGAGTGACAGGGTCGGGCCAGTGGCATGGTACCACATTGGCTGTATCTAGGTAGAGGCAGTTTCAGGCCGGGCCTTGCTGAGTCGTAACTTTTGATTTGGATTAATAGCAGATTTAATATCAAATTATACATATTAATAAATGTTGCATTGTAAGTATAAAATATGCATAGAATAATAACAAAACATTATTGTATTTTTATGTATCAGCAAAAAGATGCCTATATATGTGTACATACAAATAAAAATATTTATTATAACTAGACATCACAAAAATATTCTGAGTTAATTCTATTGTTCTCCTGTTAAAGACAAAGAAACAGGGTTCCACAGGTTTGATACTAAAATCTATGTTCTTAATCCTCCACACTGTGCTTTCTCTGCATAGTAGACTGTGGAAAAAAAATGTTTACAAACGTTATAGTGAGTGGAAAGCTTGAAACAAGGGTGAAGAATTGCCCAGTAATAATCTACAGAATGAAACCCACTTACATCTAATCAATGTGTTCAAAAATTATTAATCCCATTTAAAGGATAAATAGTAGTTCAGCTTAATATATAGTAATAATATTTATAATGAAATAACTATTTAGAATTTTCCTTTCAATATTCATTTGTTTTGAGCTAGTCTTTATATCTGGATTGAAGTTGCTATATATAACATGAACAGTTTCAGAACATGAAGTGTTGTGTTTCTTTTTTAGGAATTGTGCAAATTTCTCTTTTATAATTTAAAATCACTACAGGTGTATTATGAGTGGACTATAACATAACACTTTGGGAATATGTGCTGGATAATGAAGGAGACTCATAATAAGTAGAAACTTATGCAAGATGTCTATTAGCTGATGTGGCTTCCTTTATAAACTGGCTCAGTATTGCAATATAGTGCTAGTGTCATGACTTGGTGAATATGGGTGTTGGAATTCCTATATCTTTAGAAAGGCTTGCAAAAATTGCCAAATAAATCTACTCTTGATAATCTGTATCTCTACATATATGTCTAATTTTAGTTTAATTGCAGAAACTGAGGCAGCCTATTAGACTCCAAATTATTGATTAATACTAGTGCCTTGAGGCAAAATACATTGTAATTTAAATATCTTATAAATTACAAATTAATAAAAAGCAGCACTCTGGTATCTATTGGTGATTACTCATAAAATCAAGGTAGAGCCATTTAATTAGCTTCTGGATTTAACGTATACACTGAAGAACAATTCATAGATTTCAAAATTGTTGATGCTAGCAAAGAGGGCATTTATTTTAAACTAAAATATATACTTATTGTACACATAGTATATTGTGTGTGTACACATGTGTATGCATGTGTATTTGTGTATGTGCAGGTATATATTTATTTGAAAGGTATGGTTTTAAAGAGAAGTGACAAGATTCCTCTGAACATTCTATTTGCTGAATCCCATGAGCTGTCCAATACTTATTATCTGGTAAGATTTGAGAGTACAAAATTCAGTTGCAAAGCTACATTTAATGCAAGCAGGCTGTAGCATTGAGCTATCTTGCTAGAGGCTAATCACTTTATAATGAGTTTAGTCAAAAATACCTATGCAATAAGTCCTAGTTGACGGCAGCCCAAGGGAACCTCTAAGTGCTAAAAATTAGCAGCTGAGAGATGGTGGATTATATCTTTTTGAAGAGAGAAAACAGATTACTTTCAAAATATACACAGTTTAAATTTGACATAAATCAAACCAATGGTAAAAAAGAAGTATCTTGCTGCTATGGGCTTTACCCTGTTTTTGTTCTATTTTACGAAGTAAAATAAGAAAAAAAAATCATGTTTCCCATTATTTTAGTTTGAGAAAGCATGTCTTAATAGCACAGAAAAATGATTTTGTCACTGTGATATTGTATATTTGACAGTTCATGAAAACAATTACACCAAGCTATGTTTTATGAAAATGGTGAACATGCACTGAATAGTCAGCTTACTTTTAAATGATTCACACTTTTATTTTAGAGTTTGGATATTAAATAATCAATATAAATTGGATAAATTATAATAAAACATAATCACTACTATTTATAAGACTGTTACAGAGATGGATTGCTGTAAAGACCTTTATGTATTAAAGGACGAATAATTATGGTTAGAGTGTATTGATACTACTGACGAGCATCAACATCCATGTTAATTTCTCCTACAGAAAGATACAGCATAAAATATGGAAAAAAAGTTACAACACTGTGTGGTAGGAGGAAATCTATAAAACAATATTTCAGTTTTCCAACCTGGCATTAGAAATGACAGAGAACAAAACAGAAAAGAGATATATTTCACACCAGACCATGAAATGCATTTGACACAGTGTTACAAGAACCATTTTGGGACTTCAGAATCAAAGGGCACCCACCACATTAGAGTTTTATACAGGTCAATATAATCAATGGTATGACAGTTGAAGTATGACAGTAATTAATAGATGAAGTCTCTAAATTACTTGTGCCTCAATAGTGAGGACTCATATGGAAATAATATATTGAGTTTAGTATCATACAAAGTTCCACAAATGAGCCACGTAGAGGTATGTAGTTTTACAATATGATTTTTTTTTCTGCTTTTTGTTAAATGAAAACAAAGCAATTTTATTAACGTCCATCAGTATCTTAACTGGGCTAGGCTAACAAAAATATTATCTCTTAAGTGATCAGTTTTAGTGAACAGAAAATAATGAACAATCAAGTTTATGGTAGTTTAACCATTCCTCATATATATTTGTTTCTAACCATAACCAAGTTATTTTTTTTTTATTAAATCATAGCTGTGCACATTGATATGATCATGGTTCATCATACACTAGTTTCATAAACTGTTTGACACATTTTCATCACACCAGTCTACATAGCCTTCCTGGCATTCTTTTAGTTGTTGTGCCAAGACATTTACATTCTACATTTACCAAGTTTCACATATATCCTTGCAAGATGCACCGCAGGTGTGATCCCACCAGTCCCCCTCCCTCTATCCACCTCTTCCCTCCCCTCCCTCTCCCCCTTCCCCCTATTCTCAGGTCACAACTGGGTTACAGCTTTCATGTGAAAGCCCTAAACTAGTTTCATGGTAGGGGTGAGTACATTGGGTACTTTCTTCCATTCTTGAGATACTTTACTAAGAAGAATATTTTCCACTTCCATCCATGTAAACATAAAAGAGGTAAAGTCTCCATCTTTCTTTAAGGCTGCATAATATTCTATGATGTACATATACCACAATTTATTAATCCATTCGTGGATGGATGGGCACTTGGGCTTTTTCCATGATTTAGCAATTATGAATAGGGCTGCAATAAACATTCTGGTACAAATATCTTTGTTATGATGTGATTTTTGGTCTTCTGGGTATATGCCCAGTAGAGGAATTACAGGATTGACTGGCAGGTCTATTTTTAGATCTCTAAGTGTTCTCCATATATCTTTCCAGGATGAGTGTAATAATTTGCATTTCCACCAGCAGTGTAAAAGTGTTCCCTTTTCTCCGCATCCCCACCAACATCTCTGGTCTTGGGATGTTGTGATATAGGCTAGTCTCACTGGAGTTAGATGATATCTCAAAGTAGTACTGATTTGCATTTCTCTGATGATTAGAGATGATGAGCATTTTTTCATATGTCTGAAGGCTGTGCACCTGTCTTCTTCAGAGAAGTTTCTCTTCAAGTCCCTTGCCCAGCCTGCGATGGGATCCCTTGTTCTTTTCTTGTTAATGCGTTTGAGTTCTCTGTGGATTCTGGTTATTAAACCTTTGTCAGAGACGTAACCTGCAAATATCTTCTCCCATTCTGAGGGCTGTTTGCTTGCTTTACTTACTGTGTTCTTGGCTGTGCAGAAGCTGTTTAGTTTTATCAAGTCCCAGTAGTGTATTTTTGAAGCTGCTTCAATGGCCCAGGGGTCCTCCTCATAAAATACTCGCCCAGACCGATTTCTTCAAGGGTTTTCCCTGCACTTTCCTCTAGTATTTTTATAGTTTCATGTCTTAGGTTTAAATCTTTAATCCAGTGAGAGTCTATCTTAGTTAATGGTGATAGGTGTGGGTCCAGTTTTAGTCTTCTGCAGGTGGCCAGGTAGTTCACCCAGCACCATTTGTTAAATAGGGAATATTTTCCCCACTGAATGTTTTTAATTGGCTTGTCAAAAATTAAATAACGTTAAGTAGCTGGATTCATCTCTTGGTTCTCTATTTTGTTCGAGACATCTACTTCTCTGTTTTTGTGCCAATACCATGCTGTTTTGATCACTATGGATTTGTAGTATATTCTGAGGTCTGGTAACGTGATTCCTCTTGATTAGTTTTTATTTCTGAGTAATGTCTTGGCTATACGAGGTTTTTTCTGATTCCATATAAAATTAAGTATTATTTTCTTGAGATCATTAAAGTGTAACAGTGGAGCTTTAATGGGGATTGAGTTGAAATTATATATTGCTTTGGGTAGTATGGACATTTTAATGATGTTGATTCTTCCCAGCCATGAGCATGGTATGTTTTTCCATTTGTTAACATTTTCAGCTATTTCTTTTCTTAGAGTTTCATAGTTCTCTATATAGATATCTTTCAGATCCTTTGTTAGATAAATTTCCAAATATTTCATCTTTTTTGGCACTACTGTGAATGGGATAGAGTTCTTAACTGTTTTTTCAACTCGACAATTGTTGGTGTATATAAAGGCTACCAATTTATGAATGTTGATTTTGTAACCTGAAATGCTGCTGTATTCCTTGATCACTTCTAAGAGTTTTGTAGTAGTGTTCCTAGTGTTTTCCAGATATACAATAATATCATCTGTGAAGAGTGAACGTTTGATCTCTTCTGACCCTATATGGATACCCTTGATCACCTTTTCTTCCCTAAATGCAATGGCTAAAACTTCCATTACAATGTTGAAAAGCAATGGAGACAATAGGAAGCCTTGTCTGATTCCTGATCTGAGTGGAAATGATTCCAATTTAACTCCATTCAATATGATATTGGCTGTGGGTTTGCTGTAGATGGCCTCTATCAGATTAAGAAATGTCCCTTCTATACCAATTTTCTTAAGTGTTCTGATCATGAAGGGATGCTGGATATTATCAAAAGCATTTCTGCATCAATTGAGAGAATCATATGGTATTTTTTTTAATTTGTTTATGTGCTGAATTACATTTATAGATTTATGTATATTGAACCAGCCTTGAGACCCTGGGATAAAACCAACTTGGTCATGATGTACAATTTGTTTGATGTGTTGCTGGATTCTGTTTGTTAGGATCTTGTTGAATATTGTTGCATCTATATTCATTAGTGATATTGGTGTATAATTTTCTTTTCTTGTTGTGTCTTTTCCTGGTTTGGGGATCAGGGTGATGTTTGCTTCATGGGACGTGTTGGGTAGTCTTTCTTCTTTTTCTATATTTTGGAACAGTTTGAGTAATATAGGTACTAGTTCCCCTTTAAAGGTTTGGTAGAATTCTGATGTGAAGCCATCTGGTCCCGGGCTTTTCTTTTTTGTATGGTTGATGCTATTTCAGATCTTGATATAGGCCTGTTCAACATTTTCACTTGATTCTGGCTAAGTCTCGGTAGGTGACATTCTTTCAAGTTTTGGTCAATTCCTTCTGATTTTCATATTTCTGAGAATAAAGTTTCTTGTAATATTTATTAAGGATTTTTTGAATTTTTGAGGAGTCTGTTGTTATTTCATCTTTGTCATTTCTGATTGATGAAATTAGAGATTTTACCTTTTTTGGGGGGGGGGGGTTATGTTACCAAAGGTTTATTTATTTTATTGACCTTTTCAAAAAACCAACTTTTTGATTTATTGATCTGTTGTATCATCCTTTTGTTTTCAATTTCATTTAATTCTGCTCTGATTTTAGTTATTTCTTTCCTTCTACTGGGTTTGGGGTTGGAATGTTCTTCTTTTTCCAGTTGCTCCAGATGTCCCATTAAGTTGTTAACTTTCTCTCTTTCCATTCTCTTGAGGAAGGCTTGCAGTGCTATAAATTTTCCTCTTAGGCCTGCCTTTGCAGTATCCCACAGGTTCTGATAATTCGTGTCTTTATTGTCATTTTGTTCCATAAATTTGGCAATTTCCTTCTTAATCTTATCTCTGACCCAGCTATCATTCAGCCTGAGGTTATTTAACTCCCATGTTTTTGTATGAGTATGTAGATTCCTGTTGTTACTGAGTTCGGCTTTTATTCCATGGGTGTCTGAGAAGATGCAAGGAATAATTTCTATTCCTTTAAATTTACTGAGGTTAGACTTGTGACCTAAGATCTGATTGATTTTGGAGTATGTTCCGTGAGCTAATGAGAAGTATGTGTATTCAGATTTGTTGGGATGAAATGTTCTGTAGATGTCTGCTAAATCCAAATGTTGGATGGTTAGGTTTAAATTTAAAATTTATTTGCTCAGCTTCTTATTGGAGGATCTGTCCAACATTGCCAAAGGAGTGTTGAAATCTCCAACTATTATAGAGCTGGAGGAAATAAAGTTTCTCATGTCTGTTAGAGTTTCTCTTATAAATTGAGGTGCATTCTG
>CAUYPK010121056.1:0-11598 GCA_963574355.1 Loris lydekkerianus
TAAATGTCTCAACACAATTGTGAAATTGCCAGGAAGGCTATGTTAACCAGTGTGATATAAACGTGTCAACCAGTCTGTGAAACTAATGTATGATGCCCTATGATCATACCATTGTACATAGCTATGATTTAATAAAAAAATAAATAAATAAATAAATAAAAATAATAGAAATTTTATTGCAAGGGCAAGGAAGCAGTAAAGAGAAGAATATGGGGCCATTACAAAAAAAAATTTCACATTAACTAAGAAAAGGACTATACCCATATGTGTAAAGGAGAGTAGTTTCTAGGTGGGTATGGATGGAGAGCAGAGACTCAGACTGTCTGTCCAGACAAGTCTTGTCCACATCATGGGTTGGACTAATCCAGAGATGCAATAAGTAACAGCTATGAAGTATAAGCATCTAGAGTCCTATCTGGCCCTCCACAGTGAGCATGATATTGAGCATGTTTGAAGAATATTTAAGGGCTATAAATACAGCTTTTTATACAGAACTTTTTACTTATCACCTTTAAAAGAGCCTGGGGAAAAAATGTGATACAGAAAGAGAAAGTTTGCACTCTAGTCAGGCAACAGAGTAAGACCTTGGACCTTGTCTTGAGAGAAAGAGGGAAGAAAAGAGAGAGAGAGAGAAAGTTTCAAGGAATGGAGAAAAGAACAGAGATGTAGGGTAATGTTACTATTCTGAAGCCTTGATTCTGAAGGTGTTGTCCATCAAAACAGAGCGTCATAATTCCTAGAAGTATGTTAGAAATGCAGAAGCTCAGACCCACCACAGACCTCCCAAGTTAGAAGCTGCATTTTAACCTGATCCCCAGGTAATTTCTATGTATGTTAAAGATTGAAAAGCACAGGTCTTATAGGATAGCTGACTAGACAGATACACTAAATACAGACCACAATATACACTAAAGGGGTTCTAATATGAGAAAGAGAGAGAGAGAGATATCTGGAGTTATTCCCCAATATACGGTAACTAGATTTATGAGAAATAATGATTGGCTCCAATTCTCTACTTCTTTGCTATAAACATTAGCAGATCATGTATGTTGCAACTTTGTGCTTTTCTTCCAGGACTCCTAGAACCATGGTGCTGACCCTTAACCAAACCTAGAAAAAATACACAAAAGAGTAATACAGTCCTGTGCTAGAGTCCAAAGTATACCAGAAAGAAGCCTGCACTAACTTCCGTATTATTGAAAGAAAGTACATGTACTGATGGTTTGCATCTGATTTTGGCTGTATCATCAGAGTTTCTCTTAATGAGCTTGGTGACACAACCTGGTTTTAGCTATTAATATATGACCAAGGGAGTATAAGAGATCCTTCTTCAGATGAGACTGTGGCTTCTGTAAAATCATGATATCTTACATGTTGTGTTAGTAGATTATGATCCAAAGTCCAGCTTACTCCATGCAATGTAGCCCTCTCTATCCATTCTTTCTCCTACCTCACCATACTCATCACCATAATGTAAAGCCTTGCATGACTATATTCTGTAGAATCTTATCTTTTCAAAAATGTAAACATCTGTGATTAACACCATTAGCATAACTTTTCCACAAAGTGTGCTTAGCTCTGATCTTTGAGCTTGACTATGTAAGTTGCATTGGCTTGAGATACATAGGAAAAAAACAGCTCTGGGCCATGAATTTAAGAGTCTTGCATGTGTCTTCTTGCCCCACGTGGCATGTGTCTGCCACTGCCATGAGACAACTTCTTCAGCTAGGTAGCAGCTGCCTCTTCCACATAGGCCCATATGAACATACCTAGACTAAAGTGGTCCACAGCAAGCCCTGATGGATCACCAGCTTGAAGCAGAATCACACTACCAAATCCAGCCTCATTCAGCCAAACCGTTGACAATTTGAAGATCCACAAGAACAGGTGATTGTTGTTTTAAGCCCCAGAATTTCTAGAGTGGTTTGTTATTCAGCACTTGTAAACAATAGCTAAGTGGTACAAGACTGAATGAAGATATTAAATACTTATAAAGTAGTTGGAAAGACTGGGACATCCCTTTTGTTGGGAAAGAGCTTCTGTGGGCATTTTGTTTGAAAGTGAAGGCCTTGGACAAATACAAACTTAGAATAAAAGGAGAATTAAATTGTTTGGGGTAAAATAAAGCAGATTTGTAATCAGATTCATGGGGGCCCAAAAGAAAGAAAGTTCTGGATGCTTCCAAGTTAGAAAAGAAAATATGTGAGAATAATTGAAAGAATAAGAAGAGAGAGGGGTACCAAGTAGAGGAATCCCAGTAATAGCGTAGAAGCCAGGGCATCTAAAAGCTAATTTCTGGAAAGAAACTGAATAGTGAAATTCAGAATTCCTGACACTGCTTTCATTTATTTCTTTTCTATGCTGAAGTCCCTACATTATTTACAAAACTTCAGCAAAAGATTATTACATAATACTCTCATGTTAGTGATAGTTTAAGGAA
The DNA here is from genome assembly GCA_963574355.1 of Loris lydekkerianus. NCBI lineage: Eukaryota > Metazoa > Chordata > Mammalia > Primates > Lorisidae > Loris > Loris lydekkerianus. The sequence continues at coordinate 2,441 of CAUYPK010121056.1, forward strand.
CAAAAGTAACAAGGCCATTGAAGATCAAAGCAAAATGGGGATAGCAGGTTTGAGAAGTAGCTGACAGTCAAGACTCAAGAGCTGAGTTAGGAAGAGAGATTCAAGGCAAGAAGTAATGGAAACCCACCAAGAAAAAGTAAGTGCCATTCTTAGAATCCTGAAAAATATACACAAGGGGTTTGTGCTTTCCATTTTTACAGGACATGAAGTGTGAGTTATTTCATTTAGACATTAAAAGAAAGGAGTCCCCAGAATGCTAGAAGACGTGGGAAACTATTAGACTGTGTAAGCTGGTCTATTTAGGCCTCATAAAAGGAAATAGAGTCCAATAGGTTAGAATTGCCTGAGGTTATGCAGACTATTTCTAATCCATTACCTATTGTCAAATTACATAGAAAATCAATGGAAAATAATTAATATACAAGTAATATTTATCTTTGATGACTTTGGCATAAAATGGTACCAGAAATGTTGGAAAAATGTTTTAAATTTTGTCCTGCTGGTTCTCCTGGAGTCACATTATAGATTCCCTCCCTTTTAGACATTATCCATATTACTTTAAATATTTTAAAAAACATAAAAGCTCTAATTGCTTTAGACAAAGCTCAAACTTGGAATCGTGGAGCTTATAAGATTTCAGGTCTTTAGCACCTGGACAATATGAATTTTTTTTATACAGAACAGGAGGATGAAAGAAGAACATTTTTACTTTTCATTAAAAATCTAGGAAATATAGCCAGAGGGATGTGCTGTTAAGGGCACAAAATATTTCACCCTGACCCCAGATCTTTAGATGATTCACTATAAATGTCAGAACTCATTCAACCCCTAGTGAAAAGAATAATTCTTCACCTCAGTTTCTAATTTTAAAATGTCTTGCTTGCTCTTTCCTGAATGAATGATTTCTTGGAAGGAGATAAAGCAGTTGGGTGATAGCAAGTTTTTCTCTAGCTTCCCCTTCTTGATATTAAAATCATATTTGAGTATAGAGTGCACTCTTGGGCTCAAGAAATACTTGTTAGAAAATAAAAGGACAAAACGCCCGAGTGTTCTCAAAACAGATAATAGGAGTGCAGGTAGAAAAGATCTTTCTGGGGCGATCTTTGTCCCACTTTTAGTCATATTTCAATCAGTCTTTGTACTTTTTAATAGCTCAATTCCAAATAAGTTTCTTAATATCACCTTTTTTCTGCAGAGGAAATGAAACTTTCTCTGGTTAAACAAAGAAAAGGAAAGGAGAATTCCCTGTTTAGTCTTCATCTAAAAATTTCCACGCACTGATTTCTTGTCTTAGACATCTCATTGTCTCTTACTTATTTTGTGTTATTATTGCCCCTTAAAGGCACAGAGATCTACTTAGATCTCTTTCCTTTCTGCCAGTATCCTTTATATAGGAGGGACTTTTTCAAATGACATCCTTTATTCTATTGTATCATGACTTCTTTCTGTTTTTTTCTACTCTCATCCTTCTGGCCACTAAAATCTTAGAATTTTCTAAGTTCGATATCTTGATCTTCATTTCTCTTAATAGATCTTGGTACATCTGTACTAAAGAAGGTCCATTTCTATTTAAGGACCATACTTTATTAAGATATGCTAAAGATAAATAAATGATATAGTATTTTTCAGTTAACCTCACCCACTGTGAATGAGAAAATGTAGAAAAAAGCAGGTCATGGACAAGGAGGCTAGACACTCATGCTTTAGGGGGAAAAAATGCTAAATGTCTTCCTATATTTTCTCAAAGATTATTTTATTTACCTGTCTATTGTATGGCTATTTTAGCCAACTAGACAGTTAATAATATCAAGTACTTCTGATGATTCGAAAAGAGGAATTGGCCAGGTGTGATGGCCTATGCCTGTAATGCCAGCACTTTGGGAGGTCAAGGCAAAAGTATTGCTTGAAGCCAAAAATTCAAGACCTTCTAAGGCAACATAGTAGAACCCTGTCTCTACAGAAACAAACAAAAAAAAAAAATTCTGTGCATCTCCTTCTCCAATAATCTTTCTGCCACATTATAATGAAAGAAAGTATCAGAGAAAAGTCTGACAAATTTAAGAACATTTACTAGCAAGCAGACATAAGATAACCATATAAGTTTTCCTTTTATGCTCAAGCACTAAAATATCATTTGTATGCACTCTGACAAGCCCATTGATGGAGATTCTCATTCTAAAACATATATTATATAATATCCCATATATAAAACCTGGCTGTGCCCTGCCCTTGAGCCAAGTTCAAGTTAATGCTGCTACAGCCCCCACCCAACTGGGAAGGAAAAGGAAAAACAGATTTTCCAATAAACAACTATAATAATATCCACCACCATACAATAAGCTACCATGAGACTAAGTCTTGAGTGAACTACATTCCCTACAGTTTGCTACCAATGCAGCCTGCCTGGGAAGGGTTTCATCCTCACCCAAGCTTCCTCTTTGGGAATTTAAATCTTGGATGCACTCCACCCTCAGACTGATACAGCTGCAGCCCTACCCAGCTACAGAGAGACAGGAGAGCACAAACTCTCCTACACACCAACTCTACTACCCTGCTACAGGGATGCTGTGAGACTGAACTGAACTGTCAATGGCCCGCATTTACAGCTGGGAAATACAGTCCATGTAAACAGAAACCAAAAGTTAACAAAAGGAGTTACACTTACATCAGATAAAACAGACATTAAGTCAACAAAAGCAAAAAAAAAAAAAAGACAAATAAGGTCATTCTATAATGATAAAGCGATCAAACAATCATAAATGCATATGTACCCAACATTAGAGTATCCAGATTCATAAAACTCATTTTACTAAACCTAAAGAAAGAAACAGACAGAAAGAAAATAAGAGCGGGGATGTGGCTGCAAAAGGAGGGAGTGGCAGCCGGAGCTGCTGGTGCCAAGAAAAGAAGCATTGCTTTTAGGCATCAGCATATGGAAATTGATGAACCAGTTCCTTCCTCTGAAGTCAATTCATATCCAGTTCCCTGCCAGATGATCCTTACATTGCAGATCTCCTGCAAGTGGCCAATAACAGGTGCTGTATCCCAGAATAATGGAGGCTTCCCATTTTGGAGATACTCAGAGATGTATCAACTTTCTTAAAAACCAAGGAGGCAACTTAATGTGGTCTTCAAATCAGGACTTTAATTTGTAGAAGTGAATAAAACTGATTTTGTAAGATAGGATGACTAGAGCTGTAGAAGGAAAGTATGCCCATGTTTGAAAAAGATTAGATCAGCTGGGATATCATCACACTCTGACAATGGAAAACGTTCCAGAGTTGAAACAACTGATCTCAAATTTCTAAATAACCAATATGTTTATAAACTCAACCTTTTGGAGAAAGAGAGCCAAGCTAAGAATGAAAAAAATCAACAGGGGGCGGAGACAAGATGGCTGACTGAGGCCAGCTTTCCACAGAGGCTCCCAGCCAGAAAGAGAGTTAAAGGACAGAAATTTAGCAAGTAACCTGGTGGATTAGAGCTGCACCAAGAGATAAGGTTGAAGAATGCACATCAACCCCGCTGAGGTGAGCTGCAACGCCAAGGATACAAACAAAATGTACAAAATCCATCACCAAGCGGACGGGAGTCCCTTCCCTATGAGAATGGCTCAGAGTGCCCCACAAACAGAGTTCAAAGGTCCTCCCACTACACACCACAGGAGAGACCCTCTAGAAACTGGACCTACCTCCCTTACTAAGGTGCCATGATGTTCTTCTGCCAGGCATAAAACTTTATAAAACTGTACATATTCTCTAACTCCAATTATGAGCTCCCAGCACTCCCCTCCACTCTCACTATGAGGTCTGGAGGCCTGTCCCCAGGAGTCCAGATTCTTGGGTGATTTCCTGAGGGGGATGGACAGGGACTAGATGGCAGCTGGTCAGTGCTGATTCTGTGGCACAGGAGTGAGAAGAGAATAGTCAGCTGAGAGGGAACCACGCCCGAGCAGCGGTACCCCGAGGCGCAAAGCAGACAATTTTTGGCAACAATAGGGCTCATCCCCGGATATTCCAAAACCACACCCCATGTCTCCCTGGGCACTCAGAAGAGGCTGGGCATCTTCTCAGGTGGCAAAGACTGCAGAACAGATATGGGACTGAAACGCAGGGCCCATGAGTAAAGGGTTTGCCTGAGGTGGTACCGGCCTGGGTGGAGCACAGGCACTAGATAAACACACGTGCAGAGCCAGGAAATTCCCAGGGCAGGGCTGACCCAGAGGACCGCTTTACTGAGCCTAAGACATACCCCGCCCTCAGGAGATTGTTACCCTATAGACAAAGGAAGGCAGGAGGCTAGAACTGACAGCTAACCATGCTGCAAATACAAACATGCAGGAGCAAAGACAGGGCCTGAGGTGCAGCTTCTCTTCTGCAGCTTCTCTTCTGCAGGGGAATTTAGCAGGCACAGAAACAAATTCCCGCAAAGGTGTTCTGTTCTGTCAGTAACATCAATCAGGGGCAGAGCTGGAATTGAGTGAACACCCCCCAGCCTCCATCAAGCACCCGAGGTTGTCAGGCCTTACCTCTCCCTGCTGGATAGAGGCAGAGGGCAGCAGCCTGGCTGCGCAGATATAGATTTCCTTGTGATTCAGGCAGGTGCAAACCCCTGGAGTATCTGCTCACTGGAGGCAACTGGGTCACAGCCCTGTAGGGCTATCAGTGACTGGGTGTGACAGAGATGCAAAGTGGATAAAGAGGCATCAACCTTCCCAGACTAATCTATTCGCTGGGTGGGTCCTCCTGACTTCACGGAGCAACAGAGCAAGTCATATTTGAGTTGTTAGCAGACCCCTGCAATCCAGTTGCCAGAGACCTTTTAAACTCTCCCACCTGAAACAGGTGCTGACTGAGACAATTGATTTGGACCTTTTGAACTGAGCCAATCACACAAGGACTATTCAAGTGGTGCACTGGATATGTGGTTGTAAGAAGGTTTGATTTTCCTTTTCCAATTTTTGCCTGTGGGGGGAGGGGTGACTTTATTGCTGGTATTTCACCACAGCTGAGACTTTAACCCAGAGTAACTATTTTACTAGGGTCAGACAGAGACCAGCTGAAAACAAGACAGAACCACTTAGCCCCACCACACCAAACAGGGCCCCAGTTTCTCAGGTCATAGCACTGTATGGGTCCTTGACAAAGCTCTAGGGGAAAAGTCAAATGTAAATAGTCAAATGTAAAGGTGTAAAATAATCCTGGGGCAGAATCAGAGGAAAAGCTCTGGTAACATGAATAACCAGAATAGATCAACTGCCCCAAGGAAAGATATGGCAGATGTAACTGAAGTCCCATTCATAAACAGCTGGCTGAGATGTCAGAAATCAAATTCAGAATTTGGATTACAAACAAGGTTAATAGAATGGAGGAAAATTTGGAATTAGAAATTCAAGGAGCAATACAAAAGTTGGAATTAGAAATTCGAGGAGAAATTCAAAAGTTGTCTAAAGAATTTAATAAATTTAGAGACAAAACCACCAAAGATTTTTATGCACTTAAGCAAGAATTTGCAGCACTCAAAGATCTGAAAAATACAGTAGAAGCCCTCAGTAACAGAGTGGAGCAAGCAGAAGAAAGGATTTCTGACACTGAAGACAAAGCTTTTGAACACTCCCAAACTCTCAAAGAGGAAGAGAAATGGAGAGCAAAAACGGATCAATCTCTCAGACAGCTCTGGGATAATTTGAAGAAGGCTAATATCTGCCTCATTGGAATCCCTAAAAGTGATGAAGTGGCCTTGCAAGGCACAGAGGCCCTTCTGTATGAAATTATGAAAGAGAATTTTCCAGACATGCCAAGAGATTCTGAAATTCAGATAGCAGACAGTTTAAGAACCCCAGAACAATTCAACCCGAATAAGACATCCCCCAGGCATATCATAGTTAACTTCACTAAAGTTAATATGAAGGAGAAAATTCTGAAAGCAGCCAGATGTAAGAAATCCATTACCTACAAAGGGAAGAATATTAGAATGACTGCAGATCTCTCTGCTGAAACTTTTCAAGCCAGAAGATATGTTCGACTTTTAAACTCCTAAAACAAAATAACGTTCAACCCCGGATCCTGTATCCAGCTAAACTGAGTTTCATTTATGATGGAGAAATTAAATACTTTAATGACATTCATACGTTGAAGAAATTTGTTGAACAGTCCAATATCAAGTTCTGAAATAGCATCAACCATACAAAATCTCCCTAAAAAGAAAAGCCCGGGACCAGGTGGCTTCACGTCAGAATTCTACCAAACCTTTAAAGAGGAACTAGTACCTATATTACTCAACCTGTTCCAAAATATAGAAAAAGAAGGAACACTACCCAACATGTTCTATGAAGCAAAAATCACCCTGATCCCCAAACCAGGAAAACACCCAACAAGAAAAGAAAATTATAGACCAATATCACTAATGAATATAGATGCAAAAATATTCAACAAGGTCCTAACAAACAGAATCCAGCAACACAACAAACAAATTATACATCATGACCAAGTCAGTTTTATCCCAGGTTTTCAAGGGTGGTTCAATATCCATAAATCTGTAAGTATAATTCAGCACATAAACAAATTAAAGAACAAAGACTATATAATTCTCTCGATTGATGCAGAAAAAGCTTTTGATAATATCCAGCATCCCTTCATTATCAGAACACTTAAGAAAATTGGTATAGAAGGGACATTTCTTAAACTGATAGAGGCCATCTATAGCAAACCCACAGCCAATATCATATTGAATGGAGTTACATTGAAATCATTTCCACTCAGATCAGGAACCAGACAAGGCTGCCCATTGTCTCCACTGCTCTTTAATATTCTAATAAAATTGTTAGCCATCGCAATTAGGGAAGAAAAGGCAATCAGGGGTATTCTGATCCAATAGGGTCAGAAAAGATCAAAGTTTCACTCTTTGCAGACAACATGATTGTATATCTGGAAAACACCAGGGATTCTACTACAAAACCCTTAGAAGTGATCAAGGAATACAGCAGCATCTCAGGTTGCAAAATCAATATCCATAAATCAGTCTTTATATATACCAACAATACTCAAGCTGAAAAAACAGTTAAGGACTCTATTCCATTCACAGTATTGCCAAAGAAGATGAAATAGCTGGGAGTTCATCTAACAAAGAATGTGAAAGATCTCTATAAAGAGAACAATAAAACTGTAAGAAAAGAAATAGCTCAAAATGTTAACAAATGGAAAAACATATCATGCTCACAGCTGGGAAGAATCAACAGTGTTAAAATGTCCATACTACTCAAAACAATATACAAGTTTAATGCAATCCCTATTAAAGCTCCACTATCATACTTTAAAGATCTTGAAAAAATAATACTTCATTTTATATGGAATCAGGAAAAAACCTTGAATAGTCAAGACATTACTCAGAAATAAAAACAAAGCAGGAGGAATCACGCTACCAGATCTCAGACTATACTATAAATAGATAATGATCAAAACAGCATGGTACTGGCACAAAAACAGAGAGGTAGATGTCTGGAACAGAATAGAGAACCAAGAGATGAATCCAGCTACTTACCATTATTTGATCTTTGCCAAGCCAATTAAAAACATTCAGTGGGGAAAAGATTCCCTATTGAACAAATGGTGCTGGGTGAACTGGCTGGCAACCTGTAGAAGACTGAAACTGGACCCATACCTTTCACCATTAACTAAGATAGACTCTCACTGGATTAAAGATTTAAACTTAAGACGTGAACCTATAAAAATACTAGAAGAGAGTGCAGGGAAAACCCTTGAAGAAATTGGTCTGGGCAAGTATTATATGCGGAAGATCCATGGCAATTGAAGCAGCTTCAAAAATACACTACTGGGACCTGATCAAACTAAAAATCTTCTGCACAGCAAAGAACACAGTAAGTAAAGCAAGCAGATAACCCTCAGAATGGGAGAAGATATTTTCAGGTTATGTCTCTAACAAAGGTTTAATAACCAGAATCCACAGAGAACTCAAACGTATAAGCAAGAAAAGAACAAGTGATCCCATTGCAGGCTAGGCAAGGGACTTAAGGAGAAACTTCTTTGAAGAAGACAGGCACATGGCCTACAGACATATGAAAAAAATGCTCGTCATCCTTAATCATCAGAGAAATGCAAATCAAAAGTACTTTGAGATATCATCTAACTCCAGTAAGATTAGCCCATATCACAAAATCCCAAGACCAGAGGTGTTGGCATGGATGTGGAGAAAAGGGCACACTTCTACCCTGCTGGTGGGAATGCAAATTAATACATTAATACATTAATACATTAATACATTAATCTTTTAAAAATATTTTTGGAGAACACTTAGAGATCTAAAAATAGATCTGCCATTCAATCCTATAATTCCTCTACTAGGTATATACCCAGGAGACTAAAAAATCACATTATAACAAAAATATTTGTACCAGAATGTTTATTGTAGCCCAATTCATAATTACTAAGTCATGGAAAAAGCCCAAGTGCCCATCGATCCACGAACGAATTAATAAATTGTGGTATATGTACACCATGGAATATTATACAGCCTTAAAGAAAGATGGAGACTTTACCTCTTTCATGTTTACATGGATGGAGCTGGAACACATTCTTCTTAGTAAAGTGTCTCAAGAATGGAAGAAAAAGTATCCAACATACTCAGCCCTACTGTGAAACTTATTTATGGCTTTCATATGAAAGCTATAACCCAGTTATAACCTAAGAATAGGGGGAAGGGGGAGAGGGAGGTGAGGATGAGGGAGGTGAGCTGTGGGAGGGTGATTGGTGAGACTACACTTGTGGTGCATCTTAGAAGAGTACATGAGAAACTTAGTAAATGTAGAATATAAATGTCTTAACACAATAACTAAGAAAATGCCAGGAGGGCTCTGTTAACCAATGTGAAGAAAGTGTGTCAAATGGTCTATAAAATCAGTAAATGGTGCCCCATGATTGCATTAATGTACACAGCTATGATTTAATAATAAAAAATAAAAAAATAAAAATAGAAGAAAATAAATATTAATGTGCTCTAAAAAAAAAAGAAGAAGAAGAAGAAGAAGAAGAAGAAGAAGGAGAAGGAGAAGGAGAAGGAGAAGGAGAAGGAGAAGGAGAAGGAGAAGGAGAAGGAGAAGGAGAAGGAGAAGGAGAAGGAGAAGGAGAAGGAGAAGGAGAAGG
>CAUYPK010121062.1:0-19220 GCA_963574355.1 Loris lydekkerianus
CCCAGAAGGAAAAAAATCCTTTTATCATAAGGACACTTGCACTAGACTGTTTATTGCAGCTCAATTTACAATCGCCAAAATGTGGAAACAGCCTAAATGGCCACCAATCCAGGAATGGATTAACAAGCTGTGGTATATGTATACCATGGAATACTACTCAGCTATTAAAAAAAATGGAGACTTTACATCCTTCGTATTAACCTGGATGGAAGTGGAAGACATTATTCTTAGTAAAATATCACAAGAATAGAGAAGCATGAATCCTATGTACTCAATTTTGATATGAGGACAATTAATGACAATTAAGGTTATGGGGGGGGAGGAATAGCAGAAAGAGGGAAGAAGGGAGGGGGTGGGGCCCTGGTGTGTGCCACACCTTCTGGGGGCAAGACATGATTGCAAGAGGGACTTTAACAAATGCAATCAGTGTAAATTGGCTTATTGTACTCTTAATGAATCCTCAACAATTAAAAAAAAAAAAAAAGAATTAGTTCATTCATATTTATACATTTTTATACTGTCTTAAGTATAGAATGAAATGTCACAAAGAAGAATTTATTTTTGTAAATAGTCAAAACTACATTCAACTTTCTAACTAGAAAAGCACACTTATTTTAGTAACAATTTTAATTGACTTTAACTTTTTCTATGGACAACTTTATTCAAGGATTTACACTCTCATGATGTCGTCAGGTAGCTAGGCGAATGACTCAGTATTTCACTTACTGTACTGTATTCAATCTCTGGAACATGTCGGGAAGAGCGCGATCACATGTTCGATATCGTGTTTTAATTTTGTTCTCTGAGCCTACACAATTTCTCTCAAACTAAAATTTCTGGGGTTTAAAGAACTTGATTAAAAGTTACAAATATTTATCACAAGAATCTCCATAAATTACCTATGTAAGAGCTTCACAGTTATTCCACAAACTGAATTTAAATAAAATCACACCAAGTTTTGGGCTTCTACAGAGAACAATCAAAGTTAGATCCAATTAAAACAAATTACTGTACTCCTGAATAGAATGCTTCTGCTACTCTGAAATTAGATTATCTATAATTACTATTATTTTAAATACATAATTGAACTCTAGGTTATAGTATCATGAAAGCATGAGGCAGTTCCCCTGTCAAAACTCTAAAAGAAAATTACTTTAATTGGGTATTAATTTTTTTTAACAAATAACTAAGTCTGGGATTATGAATAATTTTGCTTCTGACTCAGGAAATGCCTTCACCTGGGTCAGCTGCTTACACCGATCCTTTGTAGCAGCAGCGTCCTCCTTCAAAGCAGCAAGTAACTTCTCTTTTTCTTGAAGCTGATGTATAAGTGCACTCAATTCTCCTTTACTTGACTACAATCGAGAAATCAATATAGAATTAGTAACAGTTAACACGTGCTAAGGAAAATTGTAAAAATGAAGTACCTAATAACAAGTGTTCTTGGGCCAATGCAGGATTCTATACTATAAAGTAAAATGACTACCAAATACAGGTCAGTAAAGTATTATTCAGAAAAGACCCTGTAACACAGTATATCCTGAAATTGCCAACAGAATATATACCAATCAAGGAACAGATTTTATAAAATATTATGTAGTTTCCAGGTTTAAACCCAGAGTCAAAATAGTAATTTCCCTCTCTTTCTTCCAGAACAGCAGTTCTCAACCTGTGGGTCACGACCCATTTGTAACAATAAAAATACATCCTGCATATCAGATATTTACATTACAATTCATAACAGTAGCAAAATTACAGTTATGAAGTAGCAACAAAAATAATTTTATGATTGGGGTTCACCACAACATAAGGAACTGTATTAAAGGGTCGTGGCGTTAGGAAGGTTGAGAACCACTGTTCTAGAAGCTCAAGAGAACATAAGACCCAAATGCAAACCATCATCAATGAACCAGGCACCTGTAAGCACAATGAGGAAAGATTGCTGAAAGCAGTGATGGAGACACAGACGTTTCACAGTTCTCGCAGAACACACCCAAGACTACAGAAGTACAGTGAGTATGAAGTTCTCTGAAGTTTACAGGCACATCCTGAAGGGTGAAATGAATAATCCTCCGTTTGCCATGAGAAAAAAGTGCAAAGACAGAAGGCAAAAACATTCATGGAAGGTCTCAAGCAGGAAGAATGAAAAAATTAAGAAACAAACTTTACTCAAAGAAAATAGCTACCACTGAAGCAGCATCAGGAGATACTCTCTGTAGTGACATCCCAACTCTGTTACATGAGAAGCAGCAAAGGATAAAATAATCCATTTGCACACACAGCCCCCAGGGCACAGGGCAGATTTGACCCTTCACCATTAGCAATCTCCATCACAGAGATGAATAAAAAAGGGTCTACACAAGCTGCAAAAAAAGAAAACTAACAAAAACACAAGTGACAAATGAAGAAAATCAGAAAAGGGTTATCAAAGAGCAGACGCAAATTATGGTAAAAATATCACCACAATTTTAAAAAATGTAATACAGAAGTCATCTCTGGAAAACAGGGACAAAGAGCTGAGTTCACAGAGGTCAGAGAAAATAAGACCACAACATGAGATAATACATAAGCTAGCAAAACTCGAAGTGAAGTTAAAGTAACACCATCTCAATTAAAAGCAACAAATAGAAAAGGGCATGTTGCTGCCAACACAGTGAGGGCTGCAGAAACCAGGGTAAACAGAAGTAAAAAAAGTAGAAAAAAGTTTCCTTTTTGTTTGTATATTGCTTAGGTTTTTTTAAAGAAAAGGACTGAGATATGAAAGATAAAAACCAGTGGAAGGCCAACATGTACTTAACTGCCATCTATTATTTCAATTACTTCAAGGACATTCTATAAATCTTCCAGTGATAAAAGCTGACATGAAAAGCCCTGCTGTATTCAAGGGAAATTTAATAGAGAAGTCAAATGTCAAGCCATATTATTATAAATTACTGCCGAACTTCCAAGAAACTGAATCACTTGATGTGTGTGAAATAAGGCAGACAATGAAAAAGTTCAATAAGTAACACACACCTGTTCTATTACCTAAACAATGTTTTAAGTATGAGAGTGGAGCTTCATAAAAACACATACAAAGAGCACAAAATTCAGGCTGGCCCCAGACCTCTACCTAGCAATAAAAATGTACCATTCTCATTAGTCTGTTATATAAGAGGAAAAAATGAGCAGTCCTAGCCTCTTTTTTAGCCACTGTATCTAACTAGTCAGCAAGTTACATATCTCCTCTCTCCTATGCCAGTAATCCTGTGTTTACCATCCCCCTTCCTCTGAAGTGGTCGGTACCAGGAATAAGGATTAGTTTACAATTACAACTTTGCAAGCTATTAAAAGATCTGATCAAGGCTCAATTTCATGCCAGAAAAAGTGAGAAATTAAACTTAGTCTTTCTCAGACAGAAGACCTACCAAGTCCCTATAGTAGAGAATAGAACCACCCATTAGAAAGCAAGAACAAGACTATAATCAAAAGCTAAACAGTACCAAGGAAAAGGAGGAAAACATGTCACCAGTTTCCAAACACTTGCTGCATTTTAAATGATATTTTTAATAGTCCTCAACTTCTCCCTAGGTCTGCCTAAAATAGAGATAACTATAGTCTCCTTTACTTCCGATTTTCTACAGTTCAAAGCTATCTTGGATGAAAAAATGATTAAAGCCACCAGTTACATCTTTACTCTCAATAGACATTTAAAGCAATTACTTTTAATCTCAAAAAGTAATAATTTTGGCCAGGCACGATGGCTCAGGCCTGTAATCCTAGCACTCTGGGAGGCCAAGGCAGGTGGATCACTTGAGCTCCAGAGTTGGAGACCAGCCTCAACAAAAGGATCACTTAAACCCAAAAGTTTGAGGTTGCTGTGAGCTATGACGCCACCACACTCTACCAAGGGTGACAAAGTGAGACACTGTCTAAAAAAAATTTAAAAAGATGACAATTTTAATGGCAAGGTAGTGACATAGTAACATCAACTGAAGGCTTTTTTTCTGCTAAGAGCTATTCTCAATCCCCACAAATAATTAAGAACTCTTTTTAGGTATATCATAACCCAAATATAATAAAGTAAACCAAAGAACAAATTCTTCAACCAAAAATATCAAGAAAGTTCATTAAAAAAAAAAGTGTCTTCAAGGTACAGGGGAAAAAAAGGCATTCCTTGCAATAGAACATCAGACTTTGTATTACAAAATCACATGAAGTTATAACATTTACTCTAATTACCCTCAACCACCTCATTAACCATGGGCCATAGCTGGCATGACAAGGTGACTAACAAACATACTATACTGTAAAATGCTATCAACTTGTAAAACATACTGTCAAAAGACACACGAAATGCAGACAAACATAAGGCTATAATAAATGGCAAGACAAAATCTAAGTCCAGGTAGTATTGAAAGAATAGCAGACTGAACAGTTTAAACTATGAATTCAGGTCAGCCTCACAAAAGAGAAAATCACAGTTAAGTGAACACCTTAAGGACGAATTATATATGAGAAGAAATTGGGGTGTGGAAAGGGTCAGGAGGGAAGATGAGACAGGACAGACAGAAGGAAAAAGTTTGGTGTGCTAGAAGAACCAGAAAAGATCTAGGAGAGGTGAAATGTAGTGAAAGAGCAAGTGAAATGTCACTAGGTGAGCCTCTACAGAAGGCGAACATAGGAGGGGTGAAATGTAGTGAAAGAGCAAGCGAAATGTCACTAGGTGAGTCTCTAAAGAGAGCGAACATAGGAGGGGTGAAATGTAGTGAAAAAGTGAAATGTCACTCACTAGGTGAGCCTCTAGACACGGGGGACATAGGCCTATTGAGGAATCTGAGTTTATGGTTTAAGTGCAAAGAGAAAGGTACCAAAAGGCTTTTCAGCAGAAATATGTGGTGAAACTTGATTTACCTCCTAAAATTCACCTTATAGTTATGTGGGGAAAAAGGATTAGAGGGCAAAGAGCAAAAGCAGAAACATCAACTCATAGACTACAGTAAGTAAGCAGAAGAGGTAATGACTTGGACTAAAGTGATCTTTATTTTAAGAAAAACATTTTAATCACTCAAGGTTTAAAAGCAAACTAAGTGGTTATGGGGGAAGGTTATGGTACATGTGTGTGTATAGCATGAGTTTAGAACATGGACAACCATTAAGTCAAGCTTAACGGTTGTTAAATGGTTAAGTCAACCATTTAACACTGAATACCAGACACCATCTCATCTTATCTAAGTAACCCCTGAAAATGTGTCACCTTTCCCTGTGTGACCATACACATAATATTATAGTGGGCGTGTCCTGTAAGAATATAGATGGGGGGGGAGGAGGGAGGCAGAGCAAGACAATGGACCAGAAGGATTGCTCAGCTGAGCTCTCCTAGAACGACTGAGGGAAAGGGCAGAACCCAGCTATACCTGGCACAGGGACCTTACCCAGAGTCATAGCTCAGGGAGCACAGCAAGGAGGTGGTAAGCTGGATGCAGCATATGATCCACAGTGGTGGAAATCTGATGAATTAAGCAAGTGATTGCAACAGGCTGGGATGGCTGCCCCCACAGAGGTCTGGGACAGGAGGAAGCCTTTCGAGAGTTTTCAGTTGCTGGGGAAAGCTGTGCCTTGAGTGGAAAGCTTGGAAGAGCAGGCAGACACGAACAGTATATAGCAACTAGATTTGAATGCTGGTAAGATCGAATCTGCCATAGGTTTGGTGGCTGGTGAGGCAGCCATACTGAGAAGGTCTCAGTGGCTAGGGGGCTGCCATTGTGGGAAGGTCGTGAGTAGATCTTAGCAGGGGCCTAAGGCACGGTCATCTTAATTCTGCCTGCTGGGATCAGAACTCTACTCTTAGGACAGGCTGAGGGACTCCTACACCCCACAGAAACTGTGGAGTCAGGGGGCACTGTGAAACTTGCCCCTGAAGGATTCTTGTGAGTTTTAAGATTCCAACCCAGCAGGGTCTGAATGCTGAGGAAATAATCAGGCAATCACCAAAGGCAAGTAAGTTTGGAGTAAGGACCACAGACATTGCTGGCTGTGCTCGCCATCTCCTAAAAAGCCACAGCGCCACCAAGTGTCCTGGTCACATAATTGCAACATACTGTCGTCAACAGCAAGGACTTCTGTTTAAAAACAAAGCAGGCAGTGAGAAAGAAAAAGGAGGGCAAGGAGGTGAACAAGAAGAAAGAACACATGAAGAGGAACCAACAGAAAAATTCAAGCAACATGAGAAACTAAAACAGAAGAACTCCCCCAAGGGACCATAAGGCAGCTACTGAACAAGACTCCATCTATAAAGAATTGATGGACTTGACAGAAAGGAAATTTAAAATATGGATGATAAAGACAATAAAAGGAATGGGCAAGAAAATGGACAGACAGACCCAAAAGTCAGGCAAGAGATATGCAGAATAAAGAAAGGATGTGGTGGAACTTATGGAAATGAAGGAGACAATCAGGAAATGGAAAGCAGCAGCAGCAGAAAGTAACAAAAATAGGTTAGACCATGGAGAAGAAAGAACCTCGGAGCTAGAGGATAAAGTTTTCGCATTAACCCAGGAAAACCAGAGAGAGAAAGCACAGCAGGCGCTTAGAGAACTATGAAGACTCCATGCGTTCAAACATATGAATAATAGGGATTTCTGAAGGGGAAGAAGATTGTCCCAAAGGAATGGAAGCCCTACTAGAGACCATCATAAAGGAAAGCTTCCCCAAGTTTTACTAAAGACCCCGACACACTCCTTTCAGATGGATATCAAACTCTGGGTCATCTCAACTCAAAGAGAGCCTCTCCAAGACACACAGTAATGAACCTGTCCAAAGTCAAAATGAAAGAAAAAATTCTGCAAGCAGCCAGGAGTAAGTGCCAACTGACTTACAGAGGCTGAGGCATTAGGATGACAGAAGACTTTTCAAATGAAACTTTCCAAGCCAAAAGAACATAGTCATCTACCTTCAACAGTCTTAAAACAATTTTTAGCCCAGAATTTGGTATCCTACTAAACTAAGGTTCAAAACTGAGAAATCAAATCTTTTGCAGATATACAAGTACAGACGAAATCTGCCACAAGACCACAAGACCGGGAAATCTGACACAATCTACAGGAAATACTACACCTATTCTCAACATTGACCACCAAAATGGACCATCAGTTAAGAAAACACCAAGAAGCTAAAGATCAAAACTTAGCTTTCACATTGGTGCAAAGGATAAAACTACACAATAGACTTTCACAAAATAAGATGAATAGAATTCCACCACATTTATCAATTCTCTCAATAAATGTCAGTGGACTGAATTCACTACTGAAGAGGCAAGGGCTGGTTGACTGGACAAAAAAGCACAAGCCACCCATATGCTGTCTCCAGGAGACACACCTAGTCTTGAAGGACAAGTCAAGACTGAGGGTTAAGGGATGGAAAACAGCATTTCAAGCAAATGGAAATCAGAAAAAAGGAGGGGTTGCAATGTTATTTTCAGATACAAGTGGATTTAAAGCAAGTAAAGTTAACAGAGAGAAAGGTGAACACTTTATATTGGTCAAAGGAACAATACAACAAGAAGACATTTCAATTTTAAATATTTATGCACCCAACTGAAATGCTCCCAGATTTATGAAACAGACCCTGAGGGGTCTTAGCAATATGATATCCCATAAAAACATAATAGTTAAGAGACTTTAACACCTCTCTGACAGAACTGGACAGATCCTCTACACAGAAACTAAATAAAGATACAAGGGACTTAAATGTGACCCTAGAACAAATGAGATTAACAGACATATATAGAACATACCATCCCAAAGCAAAAGAATTCCCCAACACGTTCTACAATGCAAACATCAAACTGATACCAAAATCAGGAAAAGACCCAACTAAAAAGGAGAATTTCAGACCAATTTCACTAATGAATACAGATGCAAAAATTCTCAATAAAATCCTAGCCAACAAATTACAGCTACACATTAAAAAAATCATTCATCACAATCAAGTAGGTTTCATCCCAGGGATGCAAAGCTGCTTTAACATATGAAGTCCATAAGCATAATTCGCCATATCAACAGAAGCAAAAACAAAGACCATATGATCCTCTCAATAGATGGAGAAAAAGCAATCAATAAACTTCAGCATCATTTTCTAATTAGAATACTTAAGCATTTAGGCACAGGTGGCACATTTCTGAATCTGATCCAAGCCATCTGCAACAAACCCACAGCTAATGTTATACTGAAAGGAATAAAACTGTAAGCTTTTCTACTTAGAACTGCAACCAGACAAGGTTTTCCTCCATCGCCATTACTATTCAACATAGCGCAGGAGTTCTAGCCAATACAATCAGGCGAGAGAAGGAAATAAAGGACATCATAATGGGGGCAGAAGAGATCAAACTCTCACTCTTGGCCAACAATATGATCTTAGAGAACCCCAAAGACTCAACCACAAGTCTTCTGAAAGTGAACAAAAAATACAGCAATGGTTCAGGATATAAAATCAATGTCCACTAATCAGTAGCCTTTGTATATGCCAATAACAGCCAAGATGAGAAGCTAATCAAGCACACAATTCCCTTCACAGTAGCTTAAAATAAAAAAAAGAAAGAAATACCTAGCACATACATAACAAAAGACGTAAAGGACCTCTATAAAGAAAATTATGAAACCTTAAGAAAAGAAATAGCAGAAGATATTAACAAATGGAAGAATATACTATGCTCATGGCTGCAAAGAATCAACACTGTCAAAATGTCTATACCTCCCAAAGCAATCTACAGATTTAATGCAATCCCCCAAAAAATACCATCATCATACTTTCACAATTTTGACAAACAATTCTTCATTTTTGTATGGAACCAGAAAAAAAAACCCATATAGCCAAGGCAATTCTTAGTAATAAAAACAAAGACCATACTTTCAGCTATACTACAAGGCCAAAGTGATCAAAACAACATAGTATTGGCACAAAAAATAGACACTGACATTTGGAAACGAATAGAAAACCATGAGATGAAACTAATATCTTGTAGCCACCCAATCTTTCATAAACCAAACAAGAACATACACTGGGGAAAAGAATCACTATTCAATAAATGGTGCTAGAAGAACTGGATAACCACATGCAAAAGACTGAAACTGGACCCACATCTCTCATCACTTACAATTGATTCAAAATCTAAGGCAGGGAAAAAAAAAAATCTAAGGCAGGAAACAATAAAAATCCTAGAGGAAAGTGTGGAGAAAGCACTTGAAGATATCAGCTCTGGGAAAGACTTTATGAAGATGACTTCCGTGGCAATTGCAACATCAACAAAAATTTGGACTAAATTAAACTGAAAAGCTTTGTACAGCCAAGAAGAAAACAACCAAAGCAAACAGACAACCTTCAGAATGGGAAAAGACATTCGCAAATTATGAATTGGACAAAAGCTTGACTTATAGGATCTACAGAGTACTCAAACAATTAATCAACAAAAAAAGACACAACAATCCCATACATCACTGGGCAAGAGACATAAATAGAAGCTTCTCTAAGGAAGACATACAAATGACTAATAAACATAAGAAAAAATGCTCATCGTTCCCAATCATGAGAGAGATGCAAATCAAAACCACTCTTAGATATCACCTAACCCCAGCGAGAATGGCCCACATCACAAAGTCTCAAAACTGTAGATGCTGGCGTGGATGTGGCAAGAAGGGAACACTTTTACACTGTTGCTGAGACTGCAAACTAATACAACCTTTTTGGAAGAATGGAGAATCCTCCAAGAACTCAAACGAGACCTCCCATTTGATCCTGCAATCCCATTACTAGGCATCTACCCAAAAGAAAAAAAATATTTTTAATCATAAGAACATCTGCACTAGACTGTTTATCTCAGCTCAATTTATAATCGTCAAAATGTGGAAACAACCTAAATGCCCACCAACCCAGGAATGGATTAACAAACTGTGGTATAAGTGTACCATAGAATACTATTCAGCCATTAAAAAAAGACTTCACATCTTTTGTATTAACCTGTATGGAGTTTGGAACACATTCTTCTTAATGAAGCATCACAAGAATGGAACAGCAGGAATCCAGGGTACTCTGTTTTAATATGAAGACAATAGATGATCTAATACAAGATGGGGGGTAGGGGAATGAGCAAGTGGGGAGAGAGGAGGAGGGAGGGGAAGAGGGTCACGGTGTATGGCACATCTATTGGGAGGGGGACACAATTATAAGATGGACTTTATCTAACAAATGCTATCAGTATAAACTAAATCTTTGTACTCTCAATGAATCCCAAATAATAAAAATAATAATTATAGAAAAAAAAAAAAAGAAAGAAAGAAAGAATACAGATGTTAATTCATGGGACTTCTATTGTATTTTCTTTTGGAGGGGGGTTATTTTACAAACTTTTATACTAGTCATAATATTTATTTTGCCATCCAAATAATTTATTTAGGCAGGGTATTATTATACACACACACACACACACAGAGTCTTCAGTCACAAAAACAGTCCATTTACTAGAGTAAAGCCTAGTACAGCTTAGCCAAGCACCAAATGACATTAAAGTCACATAAACTGTCTTATATTAAACAAGTGGCTTTTGTCAAAGCTTTAGATGACAACAGATCAATGACTAAACTAAGTAAACACACTGATTAGTTTGAATATATAAAATAATTTCTGAATATATTCCAAAACTTCTGGAATGTGACTATATGTTTTGGCATGTTAAGGCATACATAATAATTAATTGCTCTGACTGAAGTCTTATTTGGTGAAGTTCTAATGACTGCTCACAAACCTGTCCATAATAAAAAATATGCTTACTTTCTTTAAAGCGTCTTGTACCACACCAGACTTCTCCTTTAGCAGGTTAACAACACAAAGAGCTTCATCTTCAGAAAACATCATTGTCTTCAAGGACAGAAGAAAATCTTTAAATTTTACTTCAGCATTTTCTTAATTAGAAAAAAAAAGAGAGAGAGATGACATTTAAAAAGACACAAGGAAAGGTAATCATCAAGAATTCCTTGCCCAAAAAGTCAATAGCCAAAATAAAATAGATTTATACTTCAGGTTGAACAATAAATGTTCCAGTTAGGAGGGGGAAAAAGTGTTTATCATCTATAATACAGAATAATTGCATTAACTAAAAGGTTGCTTAAACTGCAGAATACTAAAATGCCAGTATACCCTGACTTTTTAAAAAATTATTAATTTATTTAAGTGTCTCATATATGCTAGCATCTGCACTAAATGTATTCATAATATTCTCATTTAACTTTAATAATCCTTGAACAATCACAACCAACTCTAAGGGGGAGAATTTTACTAATCTTGAATGATATATAAGCCAAGTGCCACACGTGAGAAAACAAGCTCTAAGACAGTTATAAAAATGAAATCTGAAAAAAGAAAAAAATGAAAGCTGATTCTTCAAAGAATAAATACAAGCAATATAAATACAAGCAATCCTGACATTTAAAAACCCACTGGCTGGAGTGGCTCATGCCTATAAATCCCAGCACTCTGGAAGACCACAGTAGGAGGATCACTTGAGACCAAGAGTTTGAGGTCAGCCTGAGCAACACAGCAAGACCCCATCCTTACAAAAAATAGAAAAATCATCCATGTGTAGTGGCAGGTGCCTGCAGTCTCAGCTATTCAGGAGGCTGAGACAGGAGGATTGTTTGAGTACAGAAGTTGGAGACTTCAGTGAGGTACAATGACACCACAACACCCAAGTCTGGGTGACAGGGCAAGACTGTCACAAATAATAATTCATCAGTAAATAAATAAAATCCATGCATCAAGCCCCTCCTGACCCACCCACCCCAATTTTCCCAAGGCTCTCATATTAGGTACCAATTTTGTCTTCTTAAAGGAAATGCCACCCATCAGACCCTAAAAAGCTTAGGGCTTTCAATATTTCAGCTACATTGTTTTTTTTTTTTTTTTGTTTTTTTTTGAGACAAGAGTCTCTCTATGTCACCCTCAGTAGAGTGCCATGGCATCACAGCAACCTCAAATTCTTGGGCTTAAGTGATTCTTTTGCCTCAGCTTCACAAGTAGGTGGGATAACAGGCGCCCACCGCAACGCCTGGCTACTTTTTTTGTTGTTGTTGTTTCAGTTGTCATTGGTGTTTAGCTGGTCCAGGTCGGATTCGAACCCTCCAGCCTCCGTGCATGTGGCCAGTGCCATAACCACTGTGTTACGGGCACCAAGCCTACCTTGTAAATTTTTAAAGGTTCATTTTTAAGCCATCTGTGAATAAGTGAGGGCAAGGGGCACACGGGAATTCTATACTTTCCACTCAATTTTGTTATGAACCTAAAACCACAAAAGAGTAGTCTATTTTTTTATAAGGTAGTCATGAATTAGCCTAGAAACTTCATAAGATATAACAGCATCTGGAAAAAGATCACCAGATAGCTGTAGGGGTATGTGGAAGTATTTAAGGAAAGAGTCATATTTTGATGTGTTTATATTGTAGTAATAATGATTTTATAAGTTTAAAATCAATATGTAAGTATTAGTTATAAGTAGGTTAAGAATTGGATTAAGAAAAATGATTGTAGAGGACAGGCAAAGAAAAAACAGAAATAGGAAGAGAAGGAGATTTAAAAGAATTTTGAGTCTAGTGTAACGTGTTATTGGAGGACTGGCATCTTTAAAACTTAAGTGGCCAATTGAAATTTCACCCCTCCCCCAGCACAACTCGGGGAGTCTCTAAACAGGCAAGAATCGTCTGAGATAGGAAGTGCATTTGTAAAGTTAGACATATAAAATGTTTAAATTTTGTTAAAAAAAAAAGACAAGATTTGCTCCAGGCCAGACAAGGAGATAAAATATCTCTTTCTTTTGCTTCTGTCACCTTGATATGACCAGAAACGTCTGTCTAAACAAAAAATTCCTTGAGTATGAGTAGTCACTGCTGTGATTTGTGGCTTTCCTGGGGTCCTTTCTGACATCCTGCTCTCAGGCTGGTTTTCACTGTTCCATCCATAGTCTGTTTGTGTTAAAGATCACAAATACCTTACAGCAATAAAAATAAAAGTAAATCCATCCAATTAACGTAGTTAAAGCAACAGCTTAGTTTAAAAAAAAAAAAAAATGCAAACATAGTAAGAACTATATCAGAATTGTTTGCCTTTCCCTCGTAAGATTTATGATTAAAACAATAGTAGTGTATGAAATAAAAACGGAGCTAGCCTGGGGCAAGACACTACACGTGATGAACCTCACCCAGACAGACAGTCTCCTGACCCAGCTTAACTCTTAAAACTTTTCCTTTGTCTCTCATTTCTTCATCCTCTCATTCAATCAAGCCACTTAAAAAAAAAAAAAAAAAACAACTCATAATGTTATTGAGACTAATACTGGAGAGAAAGCAAAATAGCTGTGGGACCTTTAGTAAGTCAAATTGGAGTGTTCATACCTAGAAAACTGAGATTGGACTAGAAGACTACCAAGAAGTCTTTTACCACATGGCTCCCATTGGTCTTTCATAACACATTGTTTCTAGGAGAAAATGTACTTGACTCCACCACAGCTCACAAATGTGATTATAACATTTACATATAATTTTTTATACACACACACATATATATATAAACACACACAAGATTGTAACAGCTATACATTACCTTTGTCAGTTTCAGTCTTCAGTTTTTTAGCTCCAGATTTCTGGATCCCTTCTACGTGATCAGGTTTAATCAAATCAATAACCTCTCTCTTATCCACCACAGGATTTGAGTCAGCATTATCCATCAAAGGGATATAAGTGGTTGCATGAATAAGGGGTTCATCCACCAAGACTGCAATTTAAGTCCAACACAATCATCATTACTAGGGGGCTTTTAAATCGGAGTAACAACATGCAAGGACACTTAAATTTAATGGTAAGTGCAGTTGCTTTCAAATCTCTAACACTAACTCAAATTGGTTTTAATCTTCTCATTTCATCATTTAACAAGTCTAGTCTCTTGAGCAGTACCAGTTCAGTATTATTGTACAATAAATCATTTAAGTCATCTAAAAATGTGTACTGTATCCCTTTATAACAGTGTGTGAAAACTTACATATCCTTAGTTCTTATTTTTTTATTTTACCATAAGAATCCATTCCTATTTAATTGTGCTCAAGGAAAATAATTTATTTTTATTTATTTATTTATTTATTTATTTATTGAGACAGAATCTCACTTTGTCACCCTCGGTAGAATGCCATGGCCCCACACGGCTCACAGCAACCTCCAAACTCCTGGGCTTAGGTGATTCTCTTGCCTCAGCTTACGGAGTAGCTGGGACTATAGGCGCCCGCCACAACACCTGGCTATTTGTTGTTGTTGTTGTTGTTGTTATTGCAGTTTGGAGGGGGCTGGGTTTGAACCGCCACCCTCAGTATATGGGGCCAGCGCCCTACCCACTGACCCACAGGTGCCGCCCCAAGGAAAATAATTTTTATATATATGGGTGTTCTACTAAATTCTAATTTAAGTTCCTTGCACTTCCTCAGCCACTGTTATCATTTCTACTAATTATGCCCCTCATTTCCATCACACATCTACATTTGCCAAAACTTCCAGAATAACATTAAAAGTAGAGGAAAGTCTCCCTGCTTTGTTCCTAAATTTAATGAAAAGAACTAAAAGCTTTTGAAGAATAAGCCTGATGTCTGTTGGTTAGAAATACAAACAACCATAACCAAATGGAAATTTCTCTAAATTCCTGCCTTTTCAAACAGCTTTGTGCCTATACTATATTACTTTTAATTAAAATTGATATTTAATTTTGCCAAATATATTCAGATAGCAATTTTTCTTATACTTGATTGATATGGCATAATTTTAATGCCAATAATAGAATTTCCTCTTTTCTAAGTTTACCATTTTCTATTACCAATTGGTACCACAAATCATTATTATTTGGAAATTACTGTTGTTTAATTTACACAAATTTCATAGCCACGTTTCCTCTGGAAAATGCTGAACGCATGAGACTGCTCCATCACTTTTAATTGGATGCTTGGTTTATACAAATGCAAATTGTTTAGAAAATAATTGGAAATGTAGGATAATGTTAGATCTAGATAATGTCCTCAAGCATAATCTTTAATATTAAAAAGTCCAAACACTTCATGAATATTTTTCTTCTATAGTTTGTATGCTTTTACATTATTTCCTTCAAAACAGAGTTAAGAATGAGAATATTCATATATGCTCTGCGCCCGTAGCACAGTGGTTACGGTGCCAGCCACATACGCTGAGGGTAGTGAGTTCAAACCCAGTCCAGGCCAGCTAATCAACCACAACAAAAAAATAGCCAGGCATTGTGGTGGGCACCTGCAGCCCCAGCTACTTGGGAGGCTGAGGCAAGAGAATCGCTTAAGCCCAAGAGCTGGAGGTTATTGTGAGCTCTGATGCCACAGCACTCTACCAAGGGTGACAATAGTGAGACTCTGTCTTGAAAAAATCAATCAATCAATCAATAAAATTTCAGATAAAGTTTTTTACCTTAAAGTTGTACCTGGTCCAGCTGTCACAGTGCTACAAAGCTGTAAGGCTAAAGACAATGTGAAACTCAGTTATCAAGAGTGCACAGTGACACCAGCCACGGAAGAGCACGTGAGGTCTCCGGAGTCCCTGTCCTGCTCTCCTTCTCCAGAAGGAGCATTTATAAAATACATATCTACAGAACTCACCATTTTCTGTCTTTTGTTTTTTTGATGACGTTTTCTTCTTTCCTGATCCACTTTCTTGTTTAGTCTCTTGATGAAGGGGTAATGCTTCTTGCTTTTTTGAAGGTCCTGTGAGAGTTTCCACCTTTTTATCCTGGTCATCTTTAGTAAACATAAATGAAAAAAAAAAGCATTACAACAATTAACACATAGGAAAGGATACAATAATATAATAAGGATACAATAATACATAAGAAAGGATACAAGAACACACTAACTCCCAGATTACTTTACCACTAAAATTTTTAAATCTGATATATTACTCTCTCACCAGTAACTTATCCTTCTATGTTTCCTACTCCACTACACCAGCTCTTCAATGTTCTTGCTCCTTCTGTCACACCCCACTCCATTTCCAAATCTACTGAGCCTGTAAGGCAAGGTAAAGTCTATATTACAGTGATTTTCAGCTAGTGTGCCATGAGAGGATCTTAGGTATGCCATGAAAATCTTTAAAGATCATTAATTTATTTTTGAAAGAAATTCAAAGCACAGAAACTATATTCTTTTTCTTCTTTTTTATGAACAACATAAGTGTGCTGCAGAAGTTTAACTATGAAGTGTATCATGAGAGAAAAGGTTGAAAAGCACTATCATTGTAAAAAATAAAACCCTTCCCCACTACTGTAATTCCCAGGATCTCACCCTCATTTCCTTCTACACTGACAAAATTCTTTGTAGTTCCTTTTATACCAATCATTCCCCAACCTGATTTTTTTTTTTCTTTTCCAGTCCTTGAAAGGATTAACTCAGGTCGCTGATAATGTTTGTTATCGTGTATATTGTATTTGTATCTCTTGTAATTGCAAAAGTCAAATGTAACTTGAATATTACAATTTTAGTAGTTTTTTTCTTTCTTAAAATGTATATACATTTTTTTGAGCACCCTCTGTATATTACTGGTCCATCTTTCTTAAAGTTTTCTTTTCTCCATTATACTCAGTGAAATATGCTAGTCACAAAAAGACAAATATTATGATTCCACTCACATGAGGTTCCTACAATAGCCAAATTCGTAAAGACAGAAAGCAGAATAGTGCGTCCCAGGGGCTGGGAGAGGGGAAAATGGGCAATTAGTGTTTAATGGGTAGAGTTTCAGTTGGGGAAGATGAAAGGATTCTGGAGACAGTTGGTGGTGATGACTACAAAGAATGTGAATGTACTTAATACCACAGAACTGTACACTTAGTGGTTACAACGGTAAATTTCACGCTATACATATTTTACCACAATTAAAGAATAAAATATGTTCTATCAGCTCTGATGATAAGTGTCTTCTTACACTTGGACTATTCCTTTGCATTCTGCTTTATGAAATGCTTCTACTAAGTACTCGTACTTCTCAGGGCTATGTCTTCAATTTAAATACTTTCCTTAACCCATGGCTTCAGCTACTATCTTTATGCTCAAGGTTTCCAAGTCTGCATTCTGACCCTGCTCCTCTGCACTTACACAATCCACTGCTCTGTAGACAACCCTGTAAGTGCCTGAAATACAGACTTTCAAGTGTTCTCTCCATTAAGGAGAAGAAACCCTAGCTCTCTCCACTATTTCCTATCTTAGGACTACAATTACCTATCTTAGGACTACAATACCACTTATCTTCCAATTAGAGGTTGGCAAACTTTTTCTGTAAAGGGCCAGACAGTAAAACCCTTAGGCTTTACAGGCCATATGGACTCTGGCACAACTGTTCAATTCTGCCAATGCAGCATGAAAGCCAATCACATAAGTATATAAATGAACAAATGTGGCTGCATTCAGAAACTCTTAACAGACACTAAGATGTAACATAATTTCCACATTTCTCAAAATATTCTTCTGATTTTTTCCCCAACCACTTGAAATGTAAAAACTATTTCTGGCTCATGGGCATAAAAAAGGAAGTGGGCAGACTGTGCCCATAGGCTACAGTGCCAACCCTGACCTGAGATCTTAAGAGATCAGCTTGGATTCTATCCTATCCTTTACCTGCCACACCCTATGTCATGACATCAATCATGTCATTCTTACTTTGTAGACCTCTCTGCTTTCTGTATCTTCTGTCAAGAATTGTCATGTAGACCTACATCTTAACTTTGGAAAACTATAACAGCCTCTTAACTAGTCTGCCTACATCAAACACTGCCCCGTGAGACTCCACTCTCTGCTTGGTGAAGGCACTGCGTCCTCTGTAAAGCCTTTCATCCCCAGGCCCCATAAGTTCTAGGGGCTCTGGCCTCTGTGCTTCTTCTATACTCTATACATCTACATAAATTACGTTTTGTTACTGGCTTACATGACCATGTCCTTCTCCATGAAAACGTGTGGTGCTTACTCTTAATTCTCTAGTACCGTGCCTTAATCCTAGCTGGCAGGCTAATATTTAACATCAATATAACCAATATAACCCTCAGCAAGTTAAGATACACATATGACTTAATAGTACACACAAGCCCCTTCACACAAAGCAGCTTCATACATCACCATACCCTTTCTCAGGTCCCTCCTACTATACTATTAACTCCTCTCCTTTTATTAGCCTACCTCACCCCTCTCCATCCGCTCAAAAAACTTAGTTAGTACCATTCAAACTTTACAATTAATTTCTCACATTACATGCTCTAAGTGGCCTACACTAGAATTCCTAGTTTTAACACACCTAGATCATTATACGAAACATTTTATAATGACCTATTTATGTTTGTGTCTATAAGCTAGCATGTGACTATCCTGAAAATGAACTATTCATCTCAGGACCCTAGTACCTAATATAATGCCCAGGATAAAAGAGACGTTAAGATAAATGTTTGTAAAACAAATCAAGGGTCAGAAATGATATCTAACTTTATCTTTTCATCTTTAATTCTTATCACATTGATTAGAAAGTGTTAGTTGAGGGCGGCGCCTGTGGCTGAAAGGAGTAGGGCGCCGGCCCCATATGCCAGAGGTGGCCGGTTCAAGCCCAGCCGTGGCCAAAAACTGCAGAAACAAAAGGAAAGGGGAGGGGAAGGGGGAGAGGAGGACAGGAGAGGAGAGGAGAGGAGAGGAGGTGAGGTGAGGTGAGGTGAGGTGAGGTGAGAAAGGGGAAAGGGGAAGGAAAGGAAAAGAAAAGAAAAGAAAAGAAAAGAAAAGAAAAGAAAAGAAAAGAAAAGAAAAGAAAAGAAAAGAAAAGAAAAGAAAAGAAAAGAAAAAAGAAAAGAGAAGAAAAGAGAAAAACTACCAACAATTAATGAAAGCAAACATACAGGGAAAAAAGTAATCTTGGTTTCAGAATTAGTATTCAGCGTTTAGTGTGCACACCTAACAAAACATCTGAATTTCAAAGCTCTCAAGTTATTAAAACAAACAAAGTCAGACAGTAAAGTTAAATGGATGACAATACCGCTTCCATTTCTAGACTTCTTCTGCCCTGGTTTCTTCTTTGAGGCACCTGCTTCAGAGGGCTGTGTGGGCTGTTTAGTAACTGGGACGGGTTCTACTTTCTTGCTAGGAGCCTTTGATATATCACTTTCTTTGATGACTG
>CAUYPK010121065.1:0-15995 GCA_963574355.1 Loris lydekkerianus
ACAGATCTGAGATTTGAAGCCAGGTCCATGTCTACTGGACTGCATGACATTCTGTGAAACACCAGAAAAATCCAGCCCGGTTCATCTTTGTTTCCTGTAAGATTGAGCCTGCTGCAGGGTCAGGGAGCAGCACAGAATTACATCTCCTCCATGGCCACACTCCTGGGCCTCAGAACTCAATCTGGTTCTTGGCATGTGGGATACAGGAAAGACCCTCAAGGGACTATTGACTCTTGACTCTGGCCCCCCTGGGTGAGGAGCCTTGGTACCATTTCTGTCTGGGTCTCAGGTTTTCCCAAGAAATGGGACTTTCAGGCCTGGAGCTGGCAGGCTGGGGGTTAGGGGGGCTTACCGGGGACACTCGAAGATTCTCATCCACTAGGGCCTCCCGTAGCACCAAATGCCCAGCATTCTGTAGTTCTTGTAGGGAGATTACCAGGGTCCCCAGAGGCCTAAGGGAGTGGCATAGAGCAAGAATGACCCAGAGGAATGGAACAAAGCCATCCCACCCACACCTGCATTCTCATACCCCCAGGCCTACTCACCTGGAGCTAAATACACGACTACAGTTGACCACCTGCACAGACAAACACTCGCCAGCCAGTGGAGCCCCATAGTGGGGCCAACGGAACAACTAGGTACAGGAGGAAGCTTATGACACTCAATGCTGAGCTGACCTTAATCCCCAATTCAGAGCCTATTCCCATCCCTGGAACAGGAGCCAATCCTCCAAACTTGGAGCTAACTCTAGAACTGGTCTCCAAAACTGGGAACTGATTCCCCCAACATGGGATTGACTCCAAATTAGGGCTGACATGGGGCTGACTACCCATCAAGAACTAATCCTCCCAGTCTTGGGACTGACTTGTTCTAAATTGGGTCTGACTTCTCAAGCCTGAGATTGACTCCCCACCTCCAGACTCTTGTCTCAAGGCTATACCTCTCAGAACCCAGGGATAACTCCACCCTTAACTCTAGGATGGACTTGATAGGAGACAGACCAGTTCTCCTCATCCAGGAACCAACTGTACTGACCTCACTGATATCTGCTTCTTGACCACAGCGAATTTTTCTTGTTTTCTGGGTAAAGCCTGCTCAGAACTGAAACTAGTCATTTATTAGCCCCTCACAAACACACACAAAAATCATTTGCCTCCTCCACCCTTGGCCCAGTATCCAGTCCCCCCTGGATTTACCCTGAAAGAAAGGCAGAAGATAGGAAGGGAAGGAGGCAGAGGGTTGGAGAGAACAGGCAGAAAGGAGACAGGCTATAGAGAGGGCAAGGGTTTGGGTTGAGGTTAGAGAATGGAGGACCAATAGCCCTCCACTTCCCAAAACCCTTAGATCACCACTGCAAGCCTCACCCCGAAAACTGAGCTTCACTTGTCGGTCATGGGTGTCCGGCAACCCTGTTAATCGCTGCACACACACGGTCAGAGCCATAGTCCTAGTGCCACTGGCACTCTCTCTGCCTGCCTGACCTCCTGCCCACCTGCCCGCCCACCTGAATCGCCTCTAACTCACTGGACTAACCCAGCAAGTTCAGCAATCCCTGCCCTTTAGTCAAACAGATAGATAGCAAGCTAGGGGACAGGAGGTCATGGGTAGGGAGGGAGGAGGGACTTAGAGTTGGGGGTAAGGTCTTGTAGTTAGCTCAATCCTCCCTGCCTGTGCTAGCTGGAAGCTGACAGGACTGCTTCACCCTCCATCCTAAAACCTTGTGGGGTAAGACCTAGGATAGGGTGAGAATGGAGGCAAGGGGAAAGAGTAGGACCTTAGTCTGGTCCCTGCCAGCCTATGAGACCTCAAGGGGCCTGGGTCTTATATTCTTTCTTTTTTCTTTTCTTTTTTTTTTTTTGAGACAGAGCCTCAAGCTGTCACCCTGGGTAGAGTGCCGTGGCATCACAGCTCACAGTAACCTCCAGCTCCTGGGCTTAAGCAATTCCCTTGCCTCAGCCTCCCAAGTAGCTGGGACTACAGGCACCCCCCACAATGCCCGGCTATGTTTTGGTTGCAGCCATCACTGTTGTTTGGCAGGCCGGGCTGGATTCAAACCCGCCAGCTCAGGTGTATGTGGCTGGCGCCTTAGCCGCTTGAGCCACAGGGGCCGATCTTTTATATTCTTTCTTATTCATCTTTCTCTCCTCTATGCCCCGTTCAGGTTGTGGTTCATGGTAGTCTCTCAAAACACTGTCTAAATAAGTCAGGTGCAGTGGCTCATGAGTTTGAGACTAGCTCTGAGCTAGAGTGAGACCCTGTCTCTAAAAATAGCCAGGCATTGTGGCGGACGCCTGTAGTCCCAGCTACTCCAGAGGCTGAGGCAAGAGAATTGCTTGAGTCCAAGAGTTTGAGATTGCTGTGAGCTATTAGGCCGTGGCACTCTACCACGGGCAACAAAGTGAGACTCTGTCTCAACAAAACAAACAAACAAAAAAAAAAAAAAAAACACTGTCTAAATAAATAGACAGATTAATAAATGAATGTCCTACCCTCCTTCAATAGTGCTATGGGCATTCAACACATTCGTAGAATTAATGAGTGACTTAATGAGTGTCCCTAGCTTGTACATAATAGATGTTCATGCCAGAAGGCAACAGTCTTAGCTTGGGGTTCTAGGGCCCCAGTGGGACCATAGGAAGGTTCCATGGACAGGAACAGTCTACAAACCTTTGAAATTTTCTATAATATATTGAGCATGTAAATTATTTTCTGGACAAAGAGCTCCCTAGCTTAATAACCCTTAAACAGATATGCAATACTTTTAGTGAATGAAGTAATGAATGCATCCTGAAGTCTGGACCAGTAATATGTAACAGCAACTATGCATTAACTGCATTTCACAGCCATCCATTTAATTCTTCTATTTAATAACACTTCCTACATGCAGGACTTGTGCTGTACTGCCCTGTAGGGGGTTCAGCCACAGAGAAGTGAATCAGATGTGTTCTGTCTGTGAAGCCTGCAATTCCTATGAGATAAGGAAAAGGTCTGAGGCCAGGGAGGTCAGAAGAGGGAGGTAAGAGGGGCTTTCTTTTCTTTGAGACAGAGTCTCACTTTGTCAACCCCTGGTAGAGTGCCATGGCACATAGCTCACAGCAACTTCAAACTCCTTGGCTCCAGTGATTCTCTTGCCTCAGCCTCCCAAGTAGCTGGGATTATAGGCACCCGCCACAACACCCACCTATTTTTAGAGGTGGGGGTCTCGATCTAGCTCAGGCTGATCTTGAACTTGTGAGCTCAGGTGATCCTCCTGCCTGGGCCTCCCAGAGTGCTAGGATTGCAGCGTGAGGCACTGAGCCCTGTCCCTGAAGGAGTTTTTTTTGTTTTTGTATTTGTTTCTTTTTTTTGAGACAGAGTCTCACTATTCTTCCCACCACATCACACTTTCCTTGGAATGTGGGAAAGTGCAAATGGCAGTTCAGGAAAAACCTGTTAAGTTGTGTTCTAGCCAGAGGTGAGATGCCCAAGTAGGCTCCAGAGGGATGACATCAGTTTTTTTTTTTGTTTTTTTTTTTTTTTTTAGCCGGAGTCTCACTTTGCTACCCTTGGTAGAGTGCGGTAACGTCACAGCTCACAGCAACCTCACACTCTTAGGCTTAAGTGATTCTCTTGCCTTAGCTTCCCAAGTAGCTGGGACTGCAGGCACCCAACACAATGCCAGGCTATTTTTTGTTGTTGTTGTCATTGCACTTGTCTTTGTTGTTTGGCAGGTCCCAGCTGGGTTCGAACCCGCCAGCCCCAATGTATGTGGACAGTGCCCCAACCGCTGAGCTATGGGTGGGCGCCAGGCCCTGAAGGAGTTTTTAAAAGGGCTGAGAAGACAGGCATTGAAGGCAGAGACAAACATCCAGGGTGGAATGCAGAGTGTGTTCTGAAACATGTGATTTGTTTGGTTTGTCCTGAATACAAGGAATATATATTAGGCAGCAGCAGCAGATAAGATTAGATAATCAGAGGAGCTGAGTCTTGCTATGTGATTTTGAGTCAGACACCATCCCACCTTCTGTTTCAGAAACACCAGATTAAGAGGGATGGGTCATTCTGTTTCTAAGCAACGTCCAGGTTAGACCTAAAGACGCTCAGATGTTGAGGGAGGGCTTTATCTCCCCCTTTTAACAGATGGACTCTGGGACCCAAAGGAGTTCATAGTCAGACAAGAAACAGGCTAGGAGCAGGGGGTGGTAGATAAGAATCACTTAGTTTGGAAGGAGAATCAATCATGTGCCCCTTGGAAAACAGGTGTGTCTACAAAAGACACCCACACCCTCAACCATTCTAGGATAATTAATGTTTTCGTAAACCTTTCAATGCTGAGTTATTTAAAGAAAATTTAATTAATAGACATTTGGGAAGTATAACGTTTGCTAACATATTCAAAGAACTTCAAAAATAATAAAAGAGGCCGGGCAAGGTGGCTCATACCTGTCTCAAGGAAAAAAAAAAAAAGAAAGAAAAAAGACCTACTTGGGAGGCTGAAGCAAGAGAATCATTTGAGCCCAAGAGTTTGAGGTTGCTGTGAGCTGTGACGTTACAGCACTCTACCAAGGGTAGCAAAGTGAGACTCCGGCTCAAAAAAAAAAAAAAAAAAAACCAAACTGATGTCATCCCTCTGGACCCCACTTGGGCATCTCACCTCTGGCTAGAACACAGCTTAACGGGTTTTTCCTGAACTGCCATTTGCACTTTCCCACATTCCAAGGAAAGTGTGATGTGGTGGGAAGAATACTGGGCTAGAGGGCATAATTTTGGAATTCTATTCAATTATGTACTGTGTGGTCTCCCTTTCCCCTCTCTAGACTGGTTCACTCAGCTGTGTAACTTGCACAGGATGCATTTGTGGTCCTTAATCAGAATCACAGAAGGTGGTTATTAAAAATGCACAGACCTGGGGTCGGGCACCTGTAGCTCAGCGGTTACGGCGCTGGCCACATACACCAGGGTTGGCGGGTTCGAACCCAGCCCGGGCCTGCCAAATGACATTGACAACCAGAACAAAAAAATAGGCAGGCATGGGTGGCACTTGTAGCTCAGCGAGTAGGGCGCCAGCCCCATATACTGAGGGTGGTGGGTTCAAACCTGGCCCCAGCCAAACTGCAACAACAACAAAAAAATAGCTGGGCATTGTGGCGGGCACCTGGGTCCCAGCTACTCAGGAGGCTGAGGCAAGAGAGTTGCCTAAGCCCAAGAGCTGGAGGTTGCTGTGAGCTGTGACACTACAGCACTCTACCAAGGGTGACAAAGAAAAAAAAAAAAGAAAAATAGCCAGGCATTGGGGCAGGCGCCTGTAGTCCCAAGCTATGAGGGAGACTGAGGCAAGAGAATTGCTTGAACCCAAGAGTTTGAGGTTGCTGTGAGCTATAATGTCACTGCACTCTACTGAGGGGGACAAAGTGACACTCTGTCTCAAAAAGAAAAAAAAAAAAGCACAGACCTGGCTGGGCTAGGTGGCTCACTCCTATAATCCTAGCACTCTGGGAGGCCCATGGGGAGCTCTACTTTTTTTTTTTTGAGACAGAATCTTACTTTGTCACCCTGGTAGAGTGCTGTGGCATCAGAGCCCACAGCAACCTCAAACTCTTGGGCTCAAGTGATTCTCTTGCCTCAGCCTCCCAAGTAGCTGGGACTACAGGCGCCCGCCACAACACCCGGCTATTTTTTGTTGTTGTTGTGTTGCAGTTGTCATTGTTGTTTAGCTGGGCTGGGCTGGGTTCAAACTCACCAGCCTCAGTGCATGTGGTGCCCCAATCACTGAGCTATGGGCATCCAGCCAGGACCTCTACTGAACTCAGGAGTTCCAGACCAGCCTGAGCCAAAGCAAAACCCCATCTCTACAAAAATAACAAAAACTAGCTCAGCATGTGGCAAGTACCTGTAGTCCCAGCAACTCAGGAGTCTTAGGTAAGAGGATTGCTTGAGACCAGGAGTCTGAGGTGGTTGCTGTAAGATAGGCTGATGCCAGGGCTCTCTAGCCTAGGGCAACAGAGTGAGACTGTCTCAAAAAAAAAAAGCATAGACCTAGGCCAGCTCCAAAAATGCTGCAGTAGACTCTCAAGATTGTGCCTGGCATTCTGTTGCACACCAGGAATTTGGGAATCTCCATTTCTCTGCCTATGACCATCTGTGATTCCCCCATCCCATTCTCCATGGCTCAGGTGTATGGACTGAGAATGAGTATAATCATTGGTGGGGGTTGAATTCCCATTGACAGACCCCTGGGGAAAATGGTTGTGGGGAGAGACCTACAGATCCTTAGGGCAGAGTTCTCTGGCATAACTGAGATGAAAGGAGAGAGATGAAGGGCTTGCAGAGCAAAAGAGACTAAATCTTTACCTAAAAGTGCCAGGGGTGATGCCTTGTTCTTTAACACTTATTCAGTCACAAATGTTTGAGTGCCTACTGATGCTAGGCCTATGTAGGTGCTGGAGGATACAGCAGTGAGCACAAGAAACAAAGATGCCTGCCCTCATAAAGTTTACATTCTAGTAGGCCTGGCAGGTAATAATGAAATAAACAAGTGAAATATACAGCACGTTAGTGACAAGTGCTAAGGAGAAAAAGCAGGGAAGGGGATGGAAATTGTTTTACCCTAAGTGCAATTTTAGATGGGGTGTTCTGGAAATATTGTGATATCACTGCCATCTTCAAACGTCAGAAAGAGTAAAAGAGACTGCCATGGCTCCCGGCGTCGTCACCGCTAGCTCTGTGACGCGCTGCCTGGACGTTCCGCCGAGACTGTGGGGGTCCTCTGTTACGTCAGCAGCCGGGCCTAGACACAAGCTAGAGAGCTGAGTCCGGCCGCCCGGCCGGCTGGCTGCACGCAAGGTCCGCTGGGGTCCCGGCGGCGCGCAGAGGCTGCCTTAACGACTGCGGCGGCGACCTTGGCGTCCGTGAGGAGGCGGCCCCCGGTCAGGATGCGGCGGAGCCCCCGCCCCGGCTCCGCTGCGTCCCCGCGCAAGCACACGCCCAACTTCTACAGCGACAACAGCAACAGCTCAGTGAGCGTCACCTCAGAGGACAGCAACGGCCACCGGTCAGCGGGGCCGGGGCCTGGGGAGGCCGAGGGTAGACGAGCCCGGGGCTCCAGCTGCGGTGAGCCCGCCTTGAGCGCAGGAGTGCCCGGAGGAACCACGTGGGCAGGAAGCTCTCGGCAGAAGCCGGCGTCTCGGAGCTACGACGGGCAGACCGCCTGTGGCGCGGCAACCGTGAGGGGCGGGGCCTCGGGTGCGGGCGGGGTCGAACTCGGGTGAGCCGATGGAGGGGGCGGGGCCCTACGGGGCGGGGCTTGATGTGGGACGGGCCTAAAATTAAGTCTGAGCACCTCCTGTGGGGCGGGGCCTGTAGGGTAAAGGGGCGGTGCTAAGATCCCTTAAGGGGCGAGGCCTTGGTGTGATGGACTGTCATGGAAAGGGGCGGGAGAAATCTTGTGATTGGACATTGTCGAGGAGGCGCGGCCTCAGTGTTAGTGTGAGTGGCTACTGGGACTATGGGGCCGCGCCAAGACGAGACTGAGGGAGGGGTATCGGTTTGAGGTGGGACCAATTCTTGACTGAACCTCCCTGAGGGGCGGAGACTCAGAATAACAAGACAGACCTGGGAGGGTGGAGAGGGAAGAGCAAACCCTGTGAGGGGGTTCCAAGCTGTCTGTAATCTGGGGTGGGGAACCTGCGGCCGGGTCCTTGGGGAAAACTGGGCCTGCGGTGCGCAAGGCCCCAATGGAGCCATTGGGCTCCCGCAGAACCGGCTGAGTCTCCTGTAGTCTCTGAGGAGCAGCTTGACCTTCTCTCGGCCCTGGATCTCAGGCAGGAGATGCCTACCCCGCGCGTGTCCAAGAGCTTTCTGAGTACGGGCCAGGCCAGTCCCAATCCCCTCTGACCCTCCAGCTGCCCTCTCCAAACTCCAGTTCTCATTTCTGAGACCCGATTCTCCGTTCGGAGTCCCACACCCACGTCTAGCTATCCGGTCCCTTCTCCAAGCCTCAACTCATTCTCCTAGCGCCCATCTAATTCTCCTAACCTGCTCCTCTCTTCATGAGCTCCAGGCCCATCCCTAGTCCCCTTCTGAACCCCTTTCGAGAAACTCTATGCTCCCGAAGCCCCCGCCTCATCTCCCCTGCCCTTCTCTGAGTTATATTCCCCTCTCTGAGCCCCCTCTCCTGTCCTCAGGCCTACTCCTCCAGGTGCTGAGCGTGTTGTTATCCCTGGTAGGAGACGTGCTGGTCAGTGTGTACAGGTCAGAGGGGGGGACAAGGCACCCCAGGGGGTGCAGAGCAGGGCCGGGACCTAGCTGATGCTTGAGCCGATTCAGATCTCGTTGAGTCGTGTTCACAGGAGCTGGTCTAGGACCCTGGGGTGGGGGCTGAGGGGTTGACTAGGGGCTAGAGCCTCAGCCTCCCTCTGGTTCCTTAGGGAGGTTTGTTCCATCCGCTTCCTACTCACGGCTGTGTCGCTGCTGAGCCTCTTTCTGGCAGGTGAGGGCTGGGTGAATTTCCCTCCCTCCCACCCCCTGCTGCTTTGGAGCCAGACCCAGCACATATTCTCCCATGTCCTTCAGCCCACTCGGCCCCTTCAGCTCCTCACATTCCCCTTCAGAGCCCTTTAGTGCCCCTTCAGACGCCCTTCTTTCCCCAGAACCAATCCTCTCAAGACTCTTATGGTAGGGAACCCCCCTCCTCTTCCATTCCCTTCCTTAAGATGCCTCCTCTTTCTTCAGCACTCTGGTTGGGGCTCCTGTATCTGGTCCCTCCTTTGGAGAATGTGAGTTGGGGACACTATGTCTTGGGTGGGTGGTTGGCAGGTTGTAAACCTGGAGATTGTGGGGAGTCTTCTGGGTTGCTGGGAGGGCAACAGTGCCAGAGGCGATAATCCTAAAGCTGCATATAAAATTTTTTGAGGGATATTTTTTCTAGAGGTGCTTGAGGGTCTCTGAGAGGCCGTGATCCTGGAAGGTTAAAGAACAGGGGAGAGGCCACAGTTCTCAAAAACTAGGCACTTTGAGGCCGGGCACAGTTGCTCACGCATGTAATTCTAGCACTCTGGAAGGCCGAAGATTGCTTGAGCTCAAAGGTTGGAGACCAGCCTGAGCAAGAGCGAGACCCCTTCTCTAAAAATAGCCAGGCTTTGTGGCGGGTGCCTGTAGTACCAACTACTTGGGAGGCTGAGGCAAGAGAATCTCTTGAGCCCAAGAGTTTGAGGTTGCTGTGAGCTGTGACGCCACAGCCTTCTATCGAGGGCGACAAAGTGAGACTCTGTCTCAAAAAAAAGGTAGGCACTTTGAGCCTGGCTGTTCTCAGGCTGAAGTAGGGCAAAGGGGCGGGTTGCTGATCAGCCCCATGATTTTGTCCTTCCCTCCCTCCAATAGGAACCTAAGGAGATGCTGACTCTAAGGTGAAAGTGGGCACCGAGGGTGGGAAATTAGAGGGTTCGAAGGTGCTTCTTTGAGCACCTTGGGAGAATAGTGAGCCTTATGTGAGGTGTCCAAGGGGACAGGGAACCCACTGCACTGTGCCAACCTCCCGCCTCCAGTGAGTACCACGAGCGCGTGCGCTCCCAGGGACAGCAACTGCAGCAACTCCAGGCCGAGCTGGATAAACTCCACAAAGAGGTGTCCAGCGTCCGCGCAACTAACAGTGAGGTGAGCCCTAGCCCACTTTGGAAACACGTAGTAGATCCCCGCTCCCTGGGCCTTGAGACTTAAGCTCCTCCCCAGAGCCCTGCTCCATTTCTCCTGGGGCCCACGAAGTAACCCCCAGAACACCTAGTTACCGGGGAATCCCGCCCTCCTGCAAACCAGCCTGCAAGCCCCGCCCCTCCAGGCTCCGCCCTTCCTCTTTTCAGAGAGTGGCTAAGCTCGTGTTCCAGAGGCTGAATGAGGACTTTGTGCGGAAACCTGACTATGCGCTGAGCTCTGTGGGTAAGACCCAGAGATACTGGGGTACAGAGACTCACATACACGGAAAGAGACGGAGACACTGACACACAGACAGACCTATGCACCTGGCCGGCAAAAGATGAAGCCTCAGACACAGCCTTCCCCATCTGTGGGTAAGGCCTGGGAACCCCTGAAGGTTATTTCTCTTTCTTACTTCAGGAGCCTCCATTGATCTAGAGAAGACATCCCACGACTACGAAGACACCAACACTGCCTACTTCTGGAATCGCTTCAGTTTCTGGAACTACGCGCGCCCGCCCACGGTTATCCTGGAGGTAAGCCTAGAAACAGAATCCTGGGACGGGGCCAGGGGCAAGGATGCTGTAGAAAGCACTCAGAAGAAGTCCTGCAGACTGGACTTGGCTAAACTGAGGGTGTGGTACCAGGTGGGGCCAGGCTGGGCGGAGGATGAGCCTCGCCGGAGGCGGGGCCTGGCTTTGGCCAAAGCCAAGGATGAACTGGCTACGTGGAGACCTGGGCCATGGGCAGGTTGTGGATGGGCAGGGACCCGGGCTGGAGGCAGAGCACCAGGTGGGACCGAAGTTGGGCTGGAGCTAGGAGCGGAGCCTGCTTGAGCCGACGCCTATGCTGGGGGGTGCAGCAGTCATTTGGTCCTCCGGTTCTGATGGTCTGTCCGCCTGCCTGCAGCCAGACGTGTTCCCTGGGAATTGCTGGGCTTTTGAGGGCGACCAGGGCCAGGTGGTGATCCGGCTGCCGGGTCGTGTGCAGCTGAGCGACATCACTCTGCAGCATCCGCCACCCAGCGTGGCGCACACTGGGGGAGCCAACAGCGCCCCCCGCGACTTTGCAGTCTTTGTGAGTGGGGTCAGGAGGTGGGGGATTTTGCCTAGAAAGCCCCAAGCAGTCATGAGAAATGGTGCCAGTATTTGAGTCTTCGTTTGCTCATCTATGAAACTGAGGTACTATTTGACTCTTAGGACTGCTGTAAGTTACAGTCATAACCTTGTCCAAATATGAGTTATGGCTTGTTGGGCGCCCACTCTGTGCCAAGCAGTTTACATGCTTTATTTCATTGCATCCACATAACAACCTATGAAGTACTATTCTTATCCCCTTTTACAGATGAAGAATGTTCAGAAAAGGTACATTATTTGCCCAAGGCAATACAGCTAACAATTGGTCTAATTAAAAACTAAAACCAAGTTTCTTAGAGCCCACATTCCCCACTATAGTGGAATACAAAAAATACATGGCAGCATGCATACAGCTCTTGAACACAGAGACGATCCTCAGCAAACTCTTCTCCCTTCCACCTTATGCCTCATCATTCCTCAATTTGTTCTTCACCCACAGGGCCTCCAGATTGATGATGAGACTGAAGTTTTCTTGGGGAAATTCACCTTTGATGTGGAGAAATCCGAGATTCAGACTTTCCACCTGCAGGTGTGTTTGTCTCTGGGGATAAAAAGTGCTAACGGAGTGGCCAAGTAAGGGGTGGAGGACTGGGGAGGACAGCAGCCCTTGGGAGAATAGGTCTTGGTGTGATCCATTTGTCTCCCCAGAATGACCCCCCAGCTGCCTTTCCCAAGGTGAAGATCCAGATCCTAAGCAACTGGGGCCATCCCCGTTTCACGTGTTTGTATCGAGTCCGTGCTCATGGTGTGCGAACCTCAGAGGGGGCAGGTGACAGTGCCACAGGGGCCACTGGGGGGCCTCATTAAACATGCTGATTGTTGGAGTACAATTGAGCTCTGCTGAAGGAAGCTGGATCAGTGCTTTGGGGTGCTCTGTTGGGAGAACTTTGGCTGCCTTTTGCATATAAGTATGGGGGTTTGCCTCCCAATGCACCCTTTTTTCTTGGAGAAGTCCAGATCAACATAGTAGCAGCACCTGATGTTAATGGAGTGCTTAGCATGCACAAGAAATGGTGCTATGGACAACACACACTACCTAACTTAATCCTCACGACTGGAGAGGGTAATTGCTCAGGTCACGAAACTTGGTCAAGGTCACACAGCTAGTGAAGAACAGCCCAAGAACAGTACCCAGGCCCATCTTCCTCCAGAGGCCATCCTCTTTGAACTGCAGAGCTGCCAGAGCTCCAAAATTTCTACTCCCGATGGTTAGGGAAGTCCCCAACTCCTAGATGCAGGTGGAGAAGAAATTGTCCCCTTTCTCCAGGCACTCAAGAACTAAGGACACTTGAGGGCTTCTAGGAAGTTTCTGCAAGCCTGGTAGTTTCTACTTAGGCTGTCCTGAGACCTGAGTACCCAAATGTATGCTAGGCATGGTATAAGTGTTCTAGTATTCACAAGCCTCTGCCCTAAAGAAGCCTGACAGGGGAAAGAAGATGGTCCAGAAAACAGGACAATTTATTTACAGATCCAAGAATTCTTCACTCTAATGGCCAAAAGTGGCACTGGAGGGAAAAAAGGTGGAGAAACAGGCATCAAAAGATTGTGTTCTACTTAAGGGTAGAAAAAGGGTACAAACATGGGTAAAGAAACATATACCATGTTAGGGTCCTTTCCAGTGTGTTCATGCTTTGAAAGAATAATCAGATTATTAACAGTGGTTACACCTTTAGAAAGTGGAACTGGGAATGTCTAACACACATGTAAGGGTAGGAATATATTCGTCTGTCTAAAATTGGAGGATATTATTGTAATATGAAGATGAAAAAGATTCTACAGAGTGCTCTTGAAGCCTAAATTTAGAAATACGAACTAATACTTTTCTGGATGGCAGTTTCATAATATGAACCAAAAGCCTTAAAACTTTTTTATACTCTTAGCCAGGTATACTGGCTCACGTCTATAATCCCAGCAACTCAGGAAGCTAAGGCAGGAAAATCACTTGAGCTCAGGTGTGAGTCTTCAGGGAGCTATGATCCTGCCACTATATTCCTGGACAAAAGGGCAAGACTCTGCCTCTAAAAAAAAAAAAAAAAAGAAACCTGCTCGGTGCCCATAGCTCAGTGGTTAGGGCACCAGCCACATACACCAGGGCTGGCGGTTGCCAGCCCAGGCCTGCTGAACAACAATGACAACTACAACAAAAAATAGCTGGGTGTTGTGGCGGGCACCTGTAGTCCCAACTACTTGGGAGGCTGAGGCAAGAGAATCGCTTAAGCCTATGAGTTTGAGGTTCCTGTGAGCTGTGACACCACGGCACTCTACCAAAGGTGACATAGTGAGACTCTATCTCAAAAAAAAGAAGCCAAAAATCATACAACCTATAACGTTTTATACATTTTAATCACAACAGTTCCATTTCTAAGCATATGTCCAAAGAATACATAGATGTATTGAAAAGGAATACCTCTTAAGATATTACAATATTTTGTTTGTTTTGAGACAGTCTCTCACTTTGTTGCCTTTGGTAGAGTGCCCTCGCATCATAGCTCACAGCAACCTCAAACTCTTGAGCTCAAGTGATTCTCTTGTCTCAGCCTCCCAAGTAACTAAGA
Organism: Loris lydekkerianus; assembly: GCA_963574355.1. Classification (NCBI taxonomy): domain Eukaryota; kingdom Metazoa; phylum Chordata; class Mammalia; order Primates; family Lorisidae; genus Loris; species Loris lydekkerianus. Next base: position 13,358 of record CAUYPK010121065.1, read on the forward strand.
CTACAGGTACATGCCACAATACCCGACTGTTTTTAGAGATGGGGTCTCGTTCTTGCTCAGGCTGGTCTCGAACCTGTGAGCTCAGGCAATCCACCCACTTCGGCCTCCCAGAGTGCAATAGTATTATTTATGAAGAAAACTAGAGCCAGTAATTACACACCTGTAATTCTAGTACTCTGGGAGGTTGAAGCTGATGGACTGCCTTAGCTCATGGGTTTGAGACCAGCCTGAGCTACAGCAAGACCCATCTCTAAAAATAGCCGGGCATTGTGGTGGTGCCTGTAGTCCCAGCCACTTGGGAGGATGAAGCAAGAGAATCACTTGCAGTTGGAGGTTGCTGTGAGTTATGATGCTACAGAACTCTACGGAGGGTGACAAAGTAAGACTCTGTCTCAAAAAAACAAACAAACAAAAAAAAAAAAACTGGAAACTTAGTATCCAAGTAGATATATTATGCTACAAAATAATATGCAGCCAACAGAAATGATAATATAAGAGAATGTTTAAGGTCATGCAAAGTAATTAGTGATATATGGATAACTTTTTATTTATTTATTTTTTGAGACAGAGTCTCACTATATCACCCTTGGTCGTACCATGGTGCCATGGGTCACAGCAACCTCAAACTCTAGGGCTTAAGCCTCAGCCTCCTAAGTAGCTGGGACTACAGGCACCTGCCACAATGCCCAGCTATTTTTTTGTTTTAGTCGCCACTGTTGTTGTTTAGTGAACCCATCAGCCCCAATGTATGTGGCTGGCGCCCTAACCACTGAACTGTGGGCGCTGAGTAGTATGAATAACTTTTTAAAAAGCAAGTTAAATTGGCACATGTAACAATTTAAAATTACATATTAATAGAGTTCTGTGTGCAAAAGGATACTTGCTATAAATGATAAGACTTAACAACCTGGGAGAAAATATTTTCAATTATGTACAAAATGTTAGTAACATTAACAGAATAAAGACTATAACACATACTCAGGCCTATGAACAGGCTATTGAGAAGAAACATATTTCCCAAACATAGAAGTGCTTTCTAGAGTTCATATTTAAATGTCTAGTGCTTGCTTTGGCAGCACATATACTAAAATTGGAATGATACAGAGAAGATTAAAATATAAATAAATGAATAAATAAAAATAAATGAATCTAAAATTTTTTTTCTATTTTTGCCTGACATATTAACAAAAGGGGGTTAAGTTTGATCATAACTTGTGTTACAAAGGACAATTTGCAGTTTCTATTAAAATTTGGGGGCCAGGTGTAATGGCCTGTAATCCTGCCACTCTGGAAGGCCTAAAGCAGGTAGATTGTTTCAGCTCAGGATTTAGAGACCAGCCTGAGCCAAGTGCAAGACCCCATCTCTAAAGAAAACTAGCTGGACCAGGCAGGTGGATTGTCTGAGCTCACAGGTTTGAGACCAGCATGAGCAAATGTGAGACCCCTTCTCTAAAAAATAGCTCAGTATTGTGGTGGGTGCCTATAGATCCAGCTACATGGAAGGCTTAGACAAGAGAATCACTTGAGGCCAAGAATTTGAGGTTGCTGTGACCTATGACACTACGGCACTCTACCAAGGGCAACAAAATGAGACTGTTTCAAAAAAGTAAATAAATAATACTAGCCAGGCATTGAGGCAGGTACCTGTAGTACCAGCTACTTGGGAAGCTGAGGCAAAAGGATCACTTGAGACTAACTTTGAGATTGCCAAGAGCTATGACACCACAGCACTCAGTCAAGGACAACAAAAAGTGTGACTCTATCTCAAAAAAAAAAAAAAAAAAAAAAAGTTTTTTTTTTTAATTAAAATTTGAAATATCCCCTTTCATCTAGCTTTTCCACATATAGGAATAAATTCTTCAATACTCTTAAGTGCACAAATGTATAAAGATGTTCATTTCGGCATGCTTTGTAACAGAATAGAACTGGAAGGGACTCAAATCTCCTTAAATAAGAGATTGGCTAAATAAACTATAATACACTCATATAAGAGAAAAATATGTGAGCATTAGAAATAATGTAGTAATTAAAACAAAGCATTGCAAAACAAAACAAAATATAATGAAGGCTGGACACAGTGTAATCCCAGCACTTTGGGAGGCTGAGGCAGGAAGATTGAGACCAGGAGATTAAGACCATCTTAAAAAACATACCAAAATCCCATCTCTACAAAAAATAGAAAAATTAGCCAGGTATGGTGACATGCACCTGTCGTTCTAGCTACTTGGGAGGAGACAGGAGAACCTCTTGAGCTCAGTAGTTCAGGTTACAGTGAGATGTGCCACACCACTCCAACACGGGCAATAGAGAACCTGTCTCTAAAAATCTAAAAATTAAAAGAATGAGGTGAGAGTGGAAGTTCTAAAGGAGAAGACACCCCAAATAAAAACAAAGCACAAATAGTATATCTAAAATCCTTTTTTTGGGTGGTGCCTATGGCTCAGTGAGTAGGGCGCCCGCCCCATATACCGAGGGTGGCGGGTTCAAACCCAACCCCGCCGAACTGCAACCAAAAAATAGCCGGGCGTTGTGGCGTGCGCCTGTAGTCCCAGCTGCTCGGGAGGCTGAGGCAGAAGAATCGCAGAAGCCCAAGAGCTGGAGGTTGCTGTGGGTCCTGTGACTTCACGGCACTCCACCA
>CAUYPK010121066.1:0-30195 GCA_963574355.1 Loris lydekkerianus
ATTTCCCACACCCGCCCCGTACAAAAAATATAATAATTTGGGGTGTTTGGTTTATAAATTATGGGGGGGGGGGGGGGGGGAGGAGCACAATTAGATCAAAGCACTAATTCAAATAGATGAGACTATTAGGTACATTAATACAACTTTGGTGCTTGAGAGAATATAGAGATCTTTGTGGGTATTATTAGCACATAATTGAAGCCACAGGGGCAAACGAGAGCCTCAAGAAACAGGATACAGGGTGGCCATGTAAGGAGACAGAAGTGATGAAGAATTCAGGGAAGAGATTGAAAAAAAATGGTCATAATGATAGGAGAAGCTACCTAAATAATGGTATGTATGAAAATACACAGAGAATCTAATGAAAAGGAAAGGACAAAGTAATGATATTACTAATGACATTACCAAGTAACCAGCATGTACCAAGATTTAAACTAGGTACAATGTGCATCTTATCAAAGTTATTCCTCAAAACAATTCAAAATAATATTAAACTGACTTTATATGTGAAAAAATAAGGTAATTAATCCATTCGAGTTGGCATAGCTAGTAATAGGAATACCCTAAATCAAGGCCTATCTGCCAATCATGCCTGTGCTCTTTCTTAAAACCATAGTACCAGATACTATAGAAAGTTCAACAAAATTTTTCTATTTTATAATTAGAATGTTAATTATGACCATGAGCAGTTATGACTGACAGAAAAAAAATAAACATTTGAACAAAAAAATACATACAAGTTCAGACAATTAAGTGTTGGAACTCATTAGTCACTATATGGCCAAATGGAGTACTTCAAAGATGACAGCAGTTGGGCTGGGTGCAGTGGCTCAGGCCTATAATCCCAGCACTCTGAGAGGCCTGGGAGGGTGGATTGCCTGAGCTCACAGGTTCAAGACCAGCCTGAGCCAAGAGGAGACCCCCCATCTTTAAATAAAGTAGCTGGGTGTTGTGGTGGGCATCTGTATTACCAGTTACTTGGGAGGCTGAGGCAAGAGAATTGCTTGAGTCCAACAGTTAGAGGTTGCTGCAAGCTAGGACGCCATGGCATTCTACCAAGGGGCAAGAAAGTGAGACTCTGTCTCAAAAAAAAAAAAAAAAAGATGACAGTAGTGATATACAGCAATGAGGTATGTAGCACTTTTTCTAGGATGAGTTCGTAAATTAAATTATCAGACCTCATATAATGACAGCTCTGACAGCCATTCCAGAAAAAAAGAGTTCCAAAATTGCTTAGGCACTAATGTCAGTGCATAGCTTCCCAAAGAGAGTACCTGGAAGGTGATCACAGTAATATTCAGCAATGAATATTGCTGTACTGTACTCTTGGTAGAGCAATGAGGCATGCAGCACTTTTTTTGCATGAGTTCACAAAACTTAATTGCCAGACCTCATACATTGCCAAATTCTTCAAAAAATAAATTTCAGATTCTCAGAGAAATATGTTCATCAATCATATTACTAAATTCAGCATAATTCAGAAAATTTAGAGAGTTTAACACACATTAAATTACATTTTTTGTTATCAAGATGACCCAAAGCTAATTAAGTAGTTGTGATCAAAGAGGAAAAAAAATTAAAAGATAATAATGTTAGTAACAGAGAAGTTGGAGACAAAGACTGGCATATTGCTAAACCACAGGGGTTCTCAGATGCAAGTGGATACTGTTTAGCTTAGGCCATTATCACTATAAATGATGGATGTATAAGTTCAAGTCAGGAAATAAGTCAGCAATAGCATCACTGAGTACTAGAAACAGCAGTGCATAATGTCATTAAACATTTATATTAGTTACTACTCTCAACAATGCCCTGAGGTAGATTATCATTATCCTCCTCATTTTGTAAATAAGAGGCATTAAAAGGTTCTTAAGTCAGCTCTGACCAAATTAGAAAAGCAGACATTACCAGCCCATTTGTTGCTTAGATCACTTTCCCCCCAATCTTTGTCAATGTGAAACACACCTATCTGCAAGGCTGCTGGGAAGCTACAGACTGCTAAATGACTTATGTCAACAATTGTCATGATTGAGAGGCCACTTCCTAAAGTAAACACATACAAATTGATAAAAATACAGTTTTATGCCACTATTTACACACCTACCTCTAGGCAAGGGACACTTAATATCAAGAATTTATTTAGAAAGAGCCAATATATTAACACAATGTCTAAGAACCTTGGACTGAAAACAGATGATCAATTATGAATCTGAGAATACATTTTAAATTGTTCATGTAAAAGAAAAGCCACACCAATCTCCAAGTTTCTCCACTGATGCTAACAATGATTGTATAGCAAACAGTTTATTTTTACAAAACTGGGAGTGTCTGCATGCATGTACAAATATAAATATGTATAAATATTTATAAATATGTGTATAAATATGTATATGCATGTACATGTATAAAGAAAGCCCAGCCTTTAGTCTTTTAAAGAAAGTAAGAGAAATTCTTAGTTGTGATGAGCTTTGTTTTGTTTAGGAAAAAAAGATCAAGCCTTCTGGAAGAATACATGGCATACTGCTAAGAGCGATGAGGACTTAACTCTGGAGAGTGAGACTGGGTGGAAATTGAGAAGAAAGGTAGCAATTTCTATTTTTTGCTTTATATACCCTTGTGTTTCCTAAAACTTTTTACTATGAATACACGTGTAATAGGAAATTTCTAAGAATTTACATTGAAAAAGGAAAAAGGAATAGGGTTCTTTAAAGAACAATTAAGTTCTACATAGAAGGAAGGCTATATTTTTCCCCCAAATTCCAGCATCTAAATATGCTAGATATTTAGGTAGAACACTTTTGAATTCTAGTTTAGGTTATAGATTCAAAATAAAACTCTTAATTCAGGCAGATATATATGTATCCACCCTACACAGAGTTCCTTCCACATTGCTTCTCATCTTAGGAAATGGCACTACATAGACATTGTTATTCAGTCCATAAACTTTGGAGTCATCCATGATTTCTATTTTCCTTATGACCAATAAAGTAGTAATTCTATTAGCTTCATCTTCCAAAAATCTCCAGAATCTAACCATTTCATATCATCTCTACCATTTACCACTATAATCCTAACAATCATCTCCTCTTATCTTGACTGCTGTAAAAGTTTCCTTCCTGGCCTTCCTAAGTCTACTCTTTGTCACTGCAATGCATCTCTATGGAGAAACCAGAGTGGTGGTCTTTAAACGTATAAACCAAATGTCTCTGTTTTTTGTTCTTCTGGGTAGATACCAAGTAATGAGATTGCTGGATCAAATGGAAAGTTGTCTTTTAGTTGTTTAAGAATTTTCCACACTTCTTTCCATAAAGGTTGTATTAGTTTGTGATCCCACCAGCAGTGCAGAATTGTCCCCTTCTTTGCACATCTATGCCAGCATCTGCAGATTTGGGACTTGAGATGTGGGCTAATCTTACTGGAGGTAGGTGATATCTCAGAGTGGTTTTGATTTGCATTTCTCTGATTATGAGCATTTTTTCATACATTTGTTGGCCATTCATCTGTCACCTTTAAGAATTTTCTGTTCATATCTCTTGTCCACTTATAAATGAGGTTGTTTGGTCTTTTCTTATTGATCTATTTGAGTTCTCTGGGGCCCTTAGATTATTATTATTAGCCCTTAGATTTGTAACACGCAAAAATCTACTCCTAAAGGCTGTTTGCTTTAGTTGTACTCTTGGCTGTAGAGAAGGTTTCTAGCTACTAGAATGTTTATTGTAGCTAAATTCACAAATGTTAAGTTGTGGAAACAGCCCAAATGCCCATAAGAAAATAAGGAAACTTTACATCTTTTATGTTTACCTGGATGGAGCTGAAACACATTCTTCTCAGTAAACTATCTCAAGAGTGGAAAAAATCCAATGTACTCAATACTAATATGAAATCAATATACAGACAACTATAAGCCCACACGAATGATGAAACATAAATATAGTCTAGCAAAGGGAAGTGGGGCAGAGGGAGGAGGAAAGGGCCATTGGCGGGATGTCACCTAGTGTGCACAATGTTAAGCTTGTTCAGCATGTCCCTTGAATGAAGAGCTCAACTACAACCTGCACCTCATCTTAGAACTGAAAATAATGTAACTTAAAAATATGGACCCTCATATTCACTTGAAATTCCAAAAAAATACATAAACCAGAATATGTAGCTTCCACCCATTCAAAAATCTTCCAGTGGCTTCCCATCCTACTTAAGAGTAAAATCCAAGCTCCCTATGGATAGACCACTAAGCACTTGATGTCCTCAACCCTACCAACCTCTCTAGTATTACCACCTATTACCGCACTGCTCGTTCACTCCACTGATCCATACTAGAGTGCTTATTGTTCCTCAAATACCCAAAATTGTTTCTGTCTCAGATTCTCTGGGTTTGTCTTTTCCTGTGTGTGCCCACAGCACACATCTCTTAGAATTTATGTGGCTCATTCTCTCACTTCTTATAGTCTCTGCTCATGTATCTCAGAAGTCTCTGAATTCTCTCTCTAATACAGTCCTTCTAACCCTTCACTGTCACTCTCTATTTCCTTGCCTTGGTTTTCCTTCTAACATGACCTAAAGTTACATCACATATTTACTTATTTACTTTTTAAATGTTTGGCTTTATCTCTTTGAGCATAGATATTTGGTTTTGTTCTTTAGAAAAGTACCTGGACAATATTTGATAAGTATTATTATTATTATTAGAGACAGAGTTCCTCACTCTCTTGCCCTGGGTAGAGTGATCTGGCATCATAGTTCAAAATACCCTCAAACTCTTGGGCTCAAGCAATCTTCTTGCCTCAGCCGCCAGAGTAGCTGGGACTACAGAAGCCTTCCACAATGCCCAGTTAGTTTTTTCTATATTTTTTAGTAGAGATCGGGTCTTGCTCTTGCTCACACTGGTCCTGAACTCCTGAGCTGAAGCAATTTACCCACCTCCTAAAGTGAATTACAGGCATGAGCCACCACACCCAGTAGATAAATACTAATAATTGAATAAAGTTGACTGTGTATAACAATAGTATTTCTATTCTTCACCAATCACCTGAAACAAAACTAAAGCAATAAATAAAAATAAAGGCTGGGCACGGTGGCTCATGTCTGTAATCCTAGCATGCCAGGAGGCCAAGGTGGGTAGATTGTCTGAACTCAGGATTGGAGACCAGCCTGAGCAATAGCAAGACCTTGTCTCTACTAAAAACAGAAAAACTAGCTAGGTGAGGTGGAAGACACCTGTAGTCCCAGATTACTCTGGGGACTGAGGCAAGGGGATTGCTTGAGCCTAAGGGTTTGAGGTTGCTGTGAGCTATGATGATGCACGGCTCTTTACCCAGAGCAACAGAGTGAGACTCTGTCTCAAAAAACAAACAAATAAATAAACAAATAAAAATACCATTTTATAACACACATGACAAAGGGGTAGTATCTCTGATAAGTTAATACACCAATAGTAAAAATGGAACAAAGCTATTAATAGGCAATTTTTAAAAGAATAAATAAAAATGACTAATTGTAACTTCATTACAGAAACAAAGGAAATACAAGCTAACTTTAGATACTTTTTGTCAAACAAATATATCTGTATGTCTGTGTATGTAAAATTTGATCAGCCTTCAAAGTCGATGAGGGTATAGAGAACTACACAATCTCTAATACCACTAATGCAGCTATTCCCAGTGTATCCTTTCTAAAAAACAGTTTTAAAATATGAGTCATGAACTTCTATTATGTTTACTCTCAGGCTTAGCAATTTCAAATTTATTCCAGAAATGTAGACTATAAAAATGATTACAAATGTACATGATAGTTGATGTATATGAATATTCACCATATTTATATTTTGTATCTAATTGAAACAAAATTAGAATAGCCAAAATTCCAAATAATAGAAGAATTCAGAGGAGAGAAAACAAAGCATCATTAAAAACCCTATTTTTAAAGGATATGTACAATAAAGAGCTACTTATAAGGTTAAGTGGAAAAAATGTACAAAGTATATACTAAAATAGATGAATTTTTATTTTTTAAATTTCCATGGTCATAAACAGAGGACCAGAAGTAGACCAAATTGCAATAATGTTTATTTCTGAATAGCAGTAGTTCAGTTTTGCTATTTTATTTTCAACATTTTACTTTCTCAAAGGATTTTACACGTGTATTACTTCCTTAATCAGGGGAAAATTTATTATAATATATCTATGAATATAGGTATTTATCTCAGCCTATATGTTAGTAAACTGTCAAAGAAAATTATTCTTTTATTTATCAAATGATAATTTAAAGTCTTACTGTGTAACAGTCCTGTAAAAAGAAGGGTAAAATGGATTTCAAGATGGTATAGTTGATATTCTTAAAAAATTAAAATCTAGTGGCAAGAGATACAGAAAAATAAACAGGTTAAAAAAAGAAAAAAAAAGAAGTAAAATATGTGACCTATGTCTGTAAAGAGCATAATGGACCACAAGGGAGGAAATTCTTGCCTGGAGAATGACATTAGGAAATAGTTATTTAATAAAAATTATACCCTAATACTAATCAGCAATGTTAACCCTTTGTCCTTTTAAACTATAAGAGAGTTGATGCATAACCGATAACAACTTCTATTTCTGTCTTCCTACAATGTCCTTAATATATCATTTATATACAAAATCTAGCAAATATTTTTCAAAGAAATAAATCTGCCTCTAAAAATATATATAATTTATCTGCCAACAAATCTACACAATCCTAATTGTTGGTCTCCACCACTGATTGTATGATTGAACCTTCCATATTAAGCAATCCATTAATAAGGGTCCAAAATGCTATTAGTACTATTTTGATCACCAAAAAGAAGAATAAACATGAACTTGTCCATAGAGTTAATAACCTAGTTAATACACACACAGATGGAAATGGACTTCTTCTATAAAGTGTACCTGATGCTGTGTTCTTATTCATATGCAAAGCTCCACCACACTACAGCTAAAAGGCACCCAATACAGAGACTGGGATGATGAACATAACAAGAAGTGTTTAAAGGTAGAAGTATAGACCTAAATTACACTCTATTCATTCAACCTTTCACTTGTGAAAGGTTGGCTCACAAAGTCAACAAGATAAATTGGAAACAAGCTGTCCTTTGTTTTACAAATAAAAATTAGGACTATTTCTAAAGATGAGAAGATTTACAGCTTACATTTATCGAGGATATTATTTTCTTTGAAAAATGGTTCAGGTACCAGTATTATTCTGTTAATGAGTTCCAGCCTATTAGAAAAAAAAAATAATAATCTGCTGACTTTAAAGTTTTTTTCATCTGAAAGGCATTCTAACATTTTTAATATGAGCCATTCATTAAAGAAGTGCACTTGCATTATAGCTCTGCATGGCAATATTTGGACTTCTGATAACATGAAATTACTAAAGAGAAAACATTTATGAATGCTAACGACGTTCTAGGGCCTAGATAACTAAACATGAAATTTACATGGCCAGTAGGGCATTCAATGATTTTTATGTTAAATTTTTAATTCTTCGCTTTGGTAGAATTACACAAGGCCAGACTAATAAAAATGACCACAGTAATAAATACTATTTTATATAAAATAATTCTGAAAGTGACACTTAGAATTTGCAAGTAATATATTTAGGCATCTGAGTAAAAATTTTGCTTTGTTAAGTAAGTGTTTGGTTTTCTTAGCATTATCAATATAAAAAATTTCTAAAATGGGAAATGATCACCATCTGGAGTTCTCACATTAAATAGTGAGCTGATGACAAGAGTATTAGGTCACTAATTTGTTAGCATTGTTATCTCTCATTGTGGGCATTTTCAATTAACGGGGGGAAGTTGTTAAGGCTGAAAATTAAATGACAAAGAAACTACTGAAGACCATAATAATTTGTTGGTTATTTCAATAGTAAAAATGTATTATTTTGCTTTTGAGTCTTCATCTTAGTTGCAACAGCATGAAGTCATCCTAGACCAAATTCAACCTACACATGAAACTAAACAAAACTATAGAACTACAGTTATTTTATTTTTCTTTCTTGAATTTCTGAAGAAATTCTTCTTGCTAAAACAAAACAAAAAATTAAGTAGCATTTTGAGGACTTCTATAAAATGTTTTAGGAACAGCAACAAAAATAAATAAAGAAATAAGTGGTTAAATCCTAGTTAGGAGGATAAAGCAACATTCAAGAAGTAATTAGTCTTAAACAGCCCAGTTTGGTAGCAAGTGTTTAATCTATTTAGAGGCTTTTCTGAACTCACTTTCAAAGCTGTTTTCTTTGATTACTTTGGGATGATAACTTTTAAAATGCAATTTATGTAAACAAGGCTATAATATTCTAAAACCTACACTTAAACTAATACTACCAAGAGCAAATAATTTATATAATATTCTGTTTACAAGAATAAGACCACACTGAAATGTATAGACATGCATTGCTTACTAGTGAAACGTTCTGAGCATTGTGTCATTATGTAATTTCACTGTGGTGTGAACAACATAGACTGTATTTACATAAACCTAGATGGGATAGTCCACTACTCACCTAAGCCATATGGTATACCCTATGGCTTCTAGTCCACAAATTCATACAGCACGTTACTATACTGAATACTTCAAGCAATTATAAAACAGTCGTTAAGTATCTATACCTAAACACATCTAAAGATTGGAAATGGTATAGTAAAAATACAGTACAGAAGATAAAAAAGCAGTACAGTATACGGCACTTCTCATAAATGGAGCTTGTTTAAGATTAGTAGTTGCTCTAGGTGAGTCAGTGAGTGGTGAGGGAATTTGAAGGCTTAGGACATTTCTATGAACTACTACTGTAAACTTTATAAACACCAGGCACCCAGTAGATGCTAAATACTTAAAAAAAATTCCTTCTTCAATAATAAATTAATTTCAGTTAACTGTAACATACTTTTACTTTATAAACTTTTTGACTCTTTTGTAATAACCTGTAGGTTAAAATACAAACATCTTTTACAGCTCTACAAAATTATCATTTTTCTTCATATCATTATTCTATAAGCTTTTTTCTGCCTTAAATTTTTAAGATTTAATTTTAAAACTGTTTTGTTAATAACAAAGATACACACACACACACACACACAAACACACAATACTAGGCACCTATAGGGTCAAGATCATCAATGTAACTCTCATCTACAACGGCCCAGTCTTGTCCCACGGGACCATCTGCAGGGGGAATAACAGTCATGGAGCTGCCATTTCCTATGACAATTCCTTCCTTCTTGAATACCTCCTGAAAGATCTGCCTGAGGCTGTTCAATAGTTAAATTTTTTTTCCTAAGTAAAAGTGCAATATAAAATAAAGATAAAATGTCAAGTTAGGCGTATTTTTGCCAGCATCACCACAAACGTTGAGTAAAGCATTGTGCTAGGACATTAAGATGATGATAACATCACTAGGCAATGGAATTTTTCTGCTCCATTATAATGTTACAGGATCGCCATTATAAATGTGACCTACCATTAACCAAAACACCATTAAGCAACACATGACTGTTTACATAAACATCACTCATATTTCATAAAACTCAATTCTTTGAAAAACTTTCCACTGGCTATGAGGAAGGCTATTATTCAAACTTTATCCTGCTTCCACATTTATCCTCTAACCTGAATTTATCTGGAAACTAACTACAAAGCACTGTGCTAACCACTTCACATTGTGCATCATCTCATTTGATTACCCTAACAATTCTTCAAGGGAGCTTTTATTATGTTCATTTTACTGATGAAAAAACTGAGGTCAAGAAAGGATACACAATTTGCCCAAGGCCATTCAGTTACAAATGAAAGAGATAGAATCAAAAGCTTGATACAATTATGATTTAATAAAAATTAAGAAAAAAAAGAATCTAAAAAAAAAATAGTCTGTGCTCAGAACTATCACTGAGCTAACTATTTACCTTAAGTGAGCCATAGACTGTCTCTGCTTCTGCTTCACAGTGCTTCCTCAATGTTCTTAAGCTACGTGTCTGCCTGGATGAAACTCTTCGGTAGTCCTATCTCTCCCAAAATAAGGCAGATCCCTAATTACCTCTCTATCCTCATTTACTGCTCTTTCTCACTCCACTGTAGGGACAAGGAAGGCCTGTGAAGTGGGGTCAAGACTGAGGAACTAAAGCTTGAACACAGTCATGAAGAACCAGACCTGTCCGGCGGGACAAAATCTGTTACACCAATAAATAGGATTATCAGAGGTTGTGGGGCAAGTAACAGAAAAAGCAGAGAGGAAAAAGAAAACTAGTAGGAATGCAGAAAAGCTTATTAAGGCTGGTGAAAACAGGGCAAGATGGCAGAAAATGAGAATAAAATGCGGGGCAGGAGGAAGGAGGAGGAGGAAAAGGAAAAGGGGGAAAGGAGAAAGAGGAAGAAGAGAAGAGCCATTACTGTTCTCTCCACTTCTAATTTCTTATCCCTTTAATTCGTACAAGTAATAGATTTATCTTCCTAATATCTATCCCTCTACACTCACCCTTAGTTGACTGAATATACTAATTTCTTATTTCCATGCCTTTGTGCTCATTCTTCTTTCCATTCGAATTTGTCTACCCATTTCCACCTGTGGCAGTCATACTCATTCCTCCCAACCCAGGAAGCCACACTTGATTCCACGGATCAGAAGCAATCTCTCCCTTCTATAAACCCTTCACATCCTTTACTCTACACATTAGGCACTTTACATGTATTTTATCTAAGTGTCCTAGGTCCTATTAGATCCTATTAGCATATACATAGCACTCAGCATAGTGCCTTTATAGTCAATCGTCAAAAAAGTACATGAGAAAAATTCAGTCATCTGTACGTATCTTATAATAATAAATGTAAAGGGATGGTCTTTATTTTTAATTTATTATCTAACAATACTGAAGTTGTACTTTAGCTGTAGTATATCATAATTGCTCCCATGAATAACCACGGCACTCCAGCCTGGGAAACATGGTAAGATCCTATTTTAAATAAATAAATGAGTAAATAAATAAATAAATGTTTATAAGTTTAGTACTTTGTACCATATTAGTCAGGGTCCAACAAGAAAAACAGAAAACAGAAGTTGAGAGTACAGGGAATTGATTACATAGGTGACAGAACTTTGAAGCCAAATAAATCACAGTGAGGGAACACAGGGATAAGCAACAGCAAAATAGAGTTACTATTGTGGGCTAAAGAGACAAAGGGAGGAGCTCATCAGAGCCTGGGGCCCAACTGCCCGTGTGGAAGGAAGTTAAACCTCAGTGGACCTGTCAACAGGAGGCTAGAGCATGTGGCAAGCCAGCAGCAACAGAGCCTCCACCTAACAGACTAAGAGGGAAGAGCCAGGAGTTTCCCTTTCCCTTGCCCTCCAATCTCTCTAGTGCCTCCAGCTGGCCAAATCCAAGACAAAGCCAGCTAATGTAGTATGGACATCTAAGCCCACTAAAGCCCTTAGGATGCCAGACAGTACCTGGAAGGGTCAAAAAATGATATGTAGGCATAAAGCTGGCAAGATTAGCATAATGACCTAAATAGCATATAATCATTTAAGAAAATTAAAAAGTAAAATAGTAAGAGAAAAAAGGCAGACAGAAAGAACAGAAAGGAAAAAAGAAATAAACAAAAACTATTAACCAAGTAAAAAGTATAAAAATCAGCAAAAGACAAATCTCAACAGATTATTATTTTTTTCCACTCAGTGATTTATTCAACAAATATTTGAGTTGCTATTGCTCTGCAGTCCAAATAGAACAAAACACAGGTAGACATCATCCCTACCTTTATGGAACTCACCAGGTAGCAAAGGCCTTTTAGAATACAACAATCTTAACAGATAAAATGTAGCAACGTATCATAAAAGTTGGTGGGTTCTAATATCACCCTATCAAGAGTTAAGAACTGAGCGCTCCCAGTTGTATTTGAAATTTTCTTTCTTTTGATTCTTTTAGATATAAATTTAGAAACTGATACAAGAAGCTTCACTGACCATGCTCAATGTGGAAACTTAGGAGGAGAAATCTTTAAGATATTCAGTTTCCAAATGTAGAATACTTTGCTAGGAGGCAAGGATAGCAAGAGAATCCATGTCTACATATCATAACTAATAAATGCCACGTAGATAACTCAACTCAACAGACAGGAATCGTCTCATTTTTATATGAAGCCTATAACAATCCTGGAAAACAACAACAAAAAAGTCATAAAGCCAGCATTAAAAATGAAGCAAGTGTGATTTGCCTAAATTCACCAAATAAATCAAAGGCATCATTATCAGAAAAGTAACTAGGTCTCACATCATCTACTTAACGTGTTCCTTTCATTAAGGGAATAAAAATAAAAGCCTAAATCAAAAATAACACATTCATGTAAAAATATATGAAGCTTCATTCTCTTTATAAACATAAATATCTATCTATCTATCTATCTATCTATCTATCTATCTATCTATCTATCTATTTATTTAGAGACAAAGTCTCACTATGTTGCCCTTGGTAGAGTGCTGTGGCGTCACAGGTCACAGCAACCTGAAACACTTGGGCTTAAGCGATTCTCTTGCCTCAGCCTCCCTAATAGCTGGTACTACAGGCGCCTGCCAAAATGTCCAGCTATTTTTTTGTTGCAGTTGTCATTGTTTAGCTGGTTCGGGCCGGGTTCAAATGGGCCAGCCTTGGCGTATGTGGCCGGCGCCCTACCCATTGAGTTATTGGCACTGACCATAAAAATCTCTTTAAAAAACTGCTTAATTATTGTCTCAGTAATTAAAAAATCACTAATTCATCAAAACTCAGACTATTCTTTTCACAAAACATTAAAGAAGGTTAGAAAATAAGAATATACAATAGTACACTTACCTGCAAGGCTTTAACTAAGATTATGGCCGTATCTACTAAAATAACAAATACATATTCCCTTGGATCTAGAAATCTACCTAAAAACTTATACATAAATTCACATACATAAAATATCTACCAAAATATTCATGGTAATAACAGAAAATTGGAAACTACCTAAAAGTTCATCAATACATAGCAGTTAAATAAATTTTATATGTAATATATATAAAATAGTATTTTTATATTCTTTTGCCAATGGCAAAATCCTCTAAATTTCTGCCTTTAGCAAATTTGGCAGGAAACTTATTTCCAAACCAAGTTAATTTTTTTCCTCTCTTTGAGAGAAAGAAAAATTTAAGGAAAAATTCCAATTAGCCCTGATCTACATTTTATTGCCTGAAGTACTGTTACAATGATAGAGTCACCAGGTTTCAAAATTCTAGCAAAATGTTGCTACATAAACATATGGAACTATACAAAAGAGAAGCAAATACTGAGACCAGTTATATTCTTTAGCCTTTTTTGCTCTTGATAAACTCAAACTAAAAAAACACCAACAGCCATAACTGCAAAGTTTCAAGGCAAACTATACTTTCCAGAATTATTTTAGGGTTAACATGCCCTAGCCTGCACATGGTTAAGTTAATTAAATCAAAACATGGATTTATTTGCCAATTTTTCTTAGCATATCATCTTTTAGCTAGTCATTTTAGAATCCAGGAGAAGAAAGAAAGCTGACGATTAGCTAAACTGCTTCTTTCAAAGCATATTTGAACACTATTTTAAGTGTAAAAAATTAAAACAAGGAATTTTTAAATGTTTGTCATCGATAAGCAAGCATTACCTAATTAATGACTATGGACTCCATGACTGCATTAAAAAGTAGTAAATATAAGATGTCTTCATTAATAAAAGCTTTGCTATCAAGAGTTGGATCATAAAGTCCAGTCCTATGAAGGGAGTAGGCCTCTGCCCTTCATGCATCTTAAAAACTATCACTGTTGGGAAATAATAAAAAAATAAAAAAAAAACTTTCAAAAAAAGCTTAAAAAGCTACTGCCATTCATTGTTCAGGCTTCACCCTTGCATTTGGATGATGATCCACTGTATCACTGCAGAAAGAGTAAAGTATATTTAATCTAAATACACAGTTATCCTGGCTCTGGCCACTAAATATTAAGTATTACATTGATTAAAAATAGGATGAAGAATAAAAGTAAACAAAACATAAAGATGGTCCTTTACAGGTCTTCTTTCCATGTATTAAACTGCATACATGTAGAAGATCATTGATATGATTTTCTAGTTTAATGGTCACATACCAACTGTAGAGAACATCTAGAAAAAAAAACCGCAAAGATCAGAAATGATTTCAAAAGCTGTAGAGATCAAAGTTTATTCAGTTTCTCTGAACTATCTCAACAATCTAAACTAGAAATTATAAAAGAATAGAACCTAATCAGAGCCATTATTCCCACACTGCCAAGGTCTTTCCAGATGGAGCATTAACTAAGATGATCAATCAACCAGCTGGTGACAATTAAAAAAAATTGCTATGCTATTATTAACACATTGTTTAAGATGAATTATGTATTTCTTTGGTCAAGCCCTTAATATTTTGTGGTCAATTACACATTATCAGACTTTTCTGATGCAGTTGTTAAAAAAACTGTTAAGTCTGATGTTGCTTTCAGGCAGTTTATATTCTTCCAGAGTTGTACAGGATGTCCTAGAAGTTATCATACATGGGGAAAATGGAAAATTGTAGTTAAATTTATCAGTATTTATAAAATATTTATTACAAAATTTTGTAAAATATTTGCACATTACTCTCTATTGTCTTGGCCACTTCTTTCTACACACACAAAGTCTTCTTTGCCACTCCTGGTGAACACAGTCCAAGATGTTTGCCGTCATAATTTTTCCTATGTATAGCAACTTTTGGGACACCCTGTATTATGCTAACATTTTAGTATTATTAATTTCTATAACATAAAGCACTAGAGGGACCTAAATTAATATAAAAAGAATAGATAAAAAAGTCAGTCAAGAAGAAAGATTAGAATGGTAGAGCAAACATAACAATACTAGTATTACAAATAAAAATATTAAACTGGAAAGAAAGATATAAGCCACCGTCTCTACCCTCAAGAAGCTTACATATAGCTGAGAAAAGGTTCATAAATACAAAATTAATAATACAAAACAGTAAATGAATAAAAATTTCTAGAAAATGCAACATCAAGGCTGCTATGAATAGCTGGCTACAAAGGTTAGAGAAAAAGCAAATGAGAAAGATCTTGGAAAAGAGAAGGCTTACTAGTTTTTCATGAAAAACTTAAAATATTTATAATTATTTTAACTTCCAAAAACCATTAAATGATATGTAACAATAAAAAATAATCTTAACTGATTGAGGTCTCATGATGGAAACAGCATCTTACTGGGTATAAGACTCTAATAATGACCAGCAATGGGATTTTGGAGATCCCTAACTTCTCTGGATCTCAGTTCCCTCACTAGTAATTAAGAGATTTAGATACCGAGCTATTGAGATCAATAAATGTGGTCATCCCTAAAGTGAGAATGATGGAATAACAGATGAGATTATAAGAAGGTACATTTTAACTTGGTCCTGTTGCATTAAATCAAATAAATGAAACATACTCTTATTTTTTATAAAACAGGTTATCAAAGATATTAGTATAAATAAAAGCTAGGAATGACCCTTAATTTTAAGATACCACAAAACTAGAAACAATAATTTAAAACACAATTTTAAAAATGTTAATGTTTTAAGTCTACGAAAAAGCCCAACAATCATGTTTTTCCTTCTTGACCGTTGTTTATTGCTACTACATTATTTCCAAAGTACAAAAAAAAAAAAAACAAAAAAAAAACCTACAGTGAAACTTCATGATTACTAAGTCATCAAGATCTATTCTATGGTATTATTTAAAGGTTAAATTTCCTCATAATGAGGTCCTCAGATTAATCAGACAAAAGATGATCTGATTTTAGATTGAATTTCACTTATCCATAACAATACATATTATAAATTTCAGTGCATTTAATCTTCAAATATTCATCAAAGAAAAAGTTATAGCATACTAAATATTAAGAAAAATAGGTAGCAAAAAACTATATAGATTTTCAGTTAATAAAATTTTATATTCTTATAATATTTTCTTTCCATGGAAACAATTACAATTATCTGTCATAAAAATGAATACATGAGACTTTACTTTCAAAAACAAAACAAAAGCAAATACATCTGTGAAATGTGGCAGAGACATTTAATAGTAGTATACTTTATTATATCTATAAAGATAGGACTTCTTAATTTTTTTATTTTATTTTTTTATTTTTCATATAAGCTAAAATGATTATATTATTTTAGTTTTTATTATACCCAATGCATATCATTAATGAAAACGGGGTTGGGGGAAACCCTGGAGGTTCACTGCTAGATTAAAATGTACAATTATATAATAACTATATATCAAAGTGTAACATTTATTGTCTGAATTACATACAATTTTAAATAAATCACTTTCTAGATTATTGCTGTTGTTTTGTTATGAAATCTTTGAGGGGGGTAGGTTTTCTCTTTAATATTAACATGGAGTTACTGTGCTTTGTTAGGCAGCATGAAATATTTTTGAAAGTAAAAATGAATTATATTAAAGTGGTAAGAGCAATATAACAAACACAGGTACTGCAAAGGCCCTATATAGCATCAGTGTACTCCATCAACCCAGCATTCGTTGGTTAGAGTGGTGCCATCATACACATGTATAGTAGTGATGCATTGGGTCCTGATAGATGTATTACTTTCACATGTCAGACAAGCCTAATATTTTATAAACCTATAGTACATAGTGATTTCATTCATTCGAAGATTTCATTTCCCTGTCACAGTCTAAAATAAGTTCTTCTAAATATTTATAGTAATTTCATTTTCTATTTCTAAAATGCTTTTACTAGCCAACTAACCAATTATTTAAATTGATATGACTACATGGATTTTCTTTAGTTTCACATTCTCACTTCTTATCCAGCCATCTTAGGGTTCAGCAAAAAGAAAATTAGTGATAATGCTTTCAATTTAATTAGTATATTACACGCACTGTAATTATTAGCGGGAAATGCTATATTAATGAATGTAAAAGTTAGCAATAAATTACCTTGTAGCTATTATCAATTTCCCAAGCTACTGCTCCTTAAGATAACCCTCTCCCTATGGTCCTTCCGGTAATTTTTCTTTGCCTGATAAACATGATGATTAAATAGCACACAGAGCAAACCTTTGATACTTTTTAAATTAAATCCATGCCCAGCCTAAGGGCTGTGTCTGATTTCAACTAAATGTGTCAGTTAATCAGATAAAAAATTATCAGTAACTCAAAGAAACAGCAGCCTTAGGCTTCATCAGTGCCAGGGAAAGCTGAACAAAATAAGACATTCAGACAATATCACATTATGTGTAAAGGTTACTGATAAGCCTATAACTAAACAGCTTACTACTGTAACAATGTCTGAAAAGAAATGCTATAGTCAAAATTCAAATTATCTTTAAGTTTTTAAAGAAAAAAATAATTTAAAGAGAAAGCTAGTATTATTTTATCCACACACACATACACACACATATACTTACATAAACAAACCCACATAAAGATAGCAAAAATAGGCTGAGGACTTGGGAAGTAGAATTCTTAAAACTACATCTTGGTGAGGTTTTATTGAAAAGACCTTGTTATTTATAACTATCAATGCTACTTCTACTAGATAATTCAACAATTATATTTGATGAATCGTTGAGAAGATATATATGAATTCAAGATTAGATATCCACAGTTCTAGTACCTCAAACTCTATGTAATTTCATAATTTAAAAAATCTGAAGGACTATAGTAAACCCTAAGAGAACCAATCATTTTTAACCTATAACATGAATAACAGCAGTCATTTGCAATATTACTAACTAAAATAATACATATTAAAAGGGCCTGATTATTTTAATAAAAATATTTAAAAGTTCTTATAATTATTAGATAGAATGGAAAATCCTTAATCTTTCACAGCACATTATGATTTTCAAAGCATTCTCAGATACCTAATTAAGATTGCTTTAACTAAACTGATATATCAGCAACAAATGCAAGAAAGAAACTGCATCTGAAAAGAATAGAAAATTATCTCTGAAAAACATAATGGGCAATAGCTATAAAAAACCCATTTATAAACCAGACAGGAATCCCAAGACCCTCTGACAAAGAAATTTCAAATTAAACCCCATCATCTTTATTCCTCTCTTCTACTGTGATCAGATAATATATTCAACTGTGACAAGATTCCCCTCTTCACCAAGTGCAACTTTTCATAGACGTGTGATAGGAAGAGAATTGGGCCAATTCTACACAAATGTAAGCTTCTAAATATCAGAGGCCCATACAAATTAAAGCAGGTCAAACAATCTGAAATATACTACCCAGTGTGTGGGAATACATTTATTTTTCCCTTAAAAGTTTTGATTCTCCATACACTGAAAAGCTTAATACAGACTCACTGAATTTACTGTTTTAGTCAAGAATTACATGAAGGGCAGAGAAAGTGGTTTTGCTTTTTTAACTGGTACAATCAGTAACATAACACCTTTCAGAAAATGCTTTTCACGACAGGAATACATTGAGGACTAACTGTGGTTAAAACTAGGTTAAGGCTTCCCCAAGACTTCTGCACATTTCAGAGTTCACCAAAGAGCAACTAAAATAATTTTTAACAATCATAAAATAATTTTAGGGTTACAGAATGAAATTCAAATTGGGACCAAGAGGTGACTTAATCTATCTGCCTTTAGCAAATCTGGGGCTTTCTAGCTGCCTCACATACCACAGAGTTTAATTGTTAATGCCTGCTCCCTTTGACCCCTACATTCTCACATTAATGATCACAGCACTGTCTCTGTATCTCTTAACCCTCCACAACTTCAAATCTATGCAAGAGTGTTAACAGATTATTAAAATAAAAAGCACAATGATTTATAAATGTTAAAAATTTTAGGTGCAAAGAAAATTATCAAAAGCATTTCCATGAAATTCTCTATAATTAAAATACTAGGTCTGTCCTCTAAAATTAATTAAAAGGAAATATAAGATTAAGAATTCATTAAAATAGTGTATATATTATTACATTGCATTTAAAATTTACTACATATTTTCAAATGTATCTTCCTGTATAGTGAAATGTTACATTCTCTTATCAAAGTCATGATAAAATTTATTTTTCATGCAATGACTGAAATAATTCAATGTTAAACTTTGAAAAAAAATAAAATACAAAAGTTAATCTGAACAATTTTCTGACTTTATCATTAATACTGCTATTTTGCCCCTGGTATGAGATTAAGGCATAATAAGACTTCATAACCACATTGGGTAAAAAAAATCCTTATACCAGGAAGATAATTATTTATAGCCAAATGTATATGCATTTTGTGCTTTTCTCATTTTAAAAGCTCAAATATTACACAACAACACAACACTTGCCTATAGACTATTCTTTCAGGAAATCCTACATAAGGGGTAACATCCATCAGAGACCTAATGATAACTTGTATTTACAACTGAATTTGGTATAAACAAGTTTCCCAATGTTTAATAAACTAACATTATTTTATAGTAATGAGGTAACAGTGAACAACTATAATAATTACATCTTAAGGCTTTGTAGGTTTCTAGCCCATATTATCTATAAAATAGCAAATATATTTGTGGAATTATACATAGGATGCTATTAAAACCCATAGTAGTTTAAATTTAATGTTTAAAACAAGCACTATAATATTTTATATACAGTATGGTAGTATTTAAGAATTCCACTAAAATAATTTGGTAAAAGAGTTAAACCACTGTATAAAGTTGGGTATATTCTTAAGAAAATATTATTTTCAAATAAGGAAGGAATTATTATGGATAACTACTAAGTATCAACTATGTGAAGAGAATCCCCCACCTAATAAATGAAGCAGAAACCATAGAATCATAATATCATTTTCCAACCTCTATTAAGTAATAGATTTAAGTAACAATCAATAGCTGGTAACATCATAAAAAGAGAGATAAATAATCAGAAAGTGTATATGTCCTAATGGAAGAACATTGAATAATTCGTGTAGTATTCTTAAAAAAAAAAAAAAATCAAAATCTATATCTTATCAAACTTCCAGAACTGTGTGGTGTGGAACACTGAAAGAAAAGAAAGAGAAAGAAAAAGAAAGAGAGAGACAGAAAGAAAGCGAGCAAGCACATAGATTATAAGAGACTTAAAAGATGTATCAAAGAACAGCAACATATTAAGCTTATCTGGATCTTTACACAAAAAGGTAAACACAGAACAATGTAAGACATTTTTGGAACAACTGGAAATCTGAACACTAACTGGATATCTAAGAAATTAAGAAATTAATGAATATTTTTAATGTGTGATTATGGTATTGTTATGTAAAAACCCTTATCACTTAGAGATAGGTATTGAAAGACTTAACAAACAAGTGCAATATCTGAGATCTGTTTCAAAATGACAATGGAGGAAGGGAAGTAGGTAGATATATAAATGAAACAAAATGGGCTATGACTTTAAATGTAGCTAGATAATAGGTTCATGGGAGCCATTGTAATACCTTACCTTCTTTTGAAAATATTTATGTTGCTAAAGGGGAAAAATTAAATAATGAAAGGGTAAAAAAGAAAATAAGGCAGGACTTTAGTATGGTGGATTTATTATTTGGCAAATCTTGCTCCTCCAAAAGCAAAGATGAACCTGAACAAACTGTCAAAACAGCTATCTCAGGATCAGAAAATTGAACAAAAGTCTAAATTAAGATACATTAAAAACTACTGAACTTTGGGAGGCTGTGGCATACTTTCTGGGGCTGTTCCCACATTAATGCAAGCTGTGAAAAACAACATTATTGCCAGAGAGGGTTGACTAGATTTGGAGTAGGATACAAGAAAATCCTTACACTCAGCAGCACTGTCAGTAGTAACTGTGGTCTCCCCGGCAAAAGAACTAAAAAGACCAATGACTCGGCTGGCCTGACGCTGCTGCATTCCTGGCTGGGCCAAGCAATAGATATTCACACTAGCCAGAAATTTAGCAATATGATTCAGAAAATGAGATAATAGGATTAGCTGATGAGCTCTACATATATTATGTTGGAGACACCAGAAAGCTGTCACCAGCTGATCAGTGCAGAGAAGACATAAGAGAAAGAAAAGTGGGAAAATGTATACTACCTGATTACTAAACATTCTAAATTTACTATAAAACCACAATAATCAAGATAAAAGTACTGGAGTAAGACCAGGAATATAAGTCAATGGAACAGAATCAAGGCCAACTGATCTTGACAAAGGTTCCAAGAGAATTCAAAGAGGAAAAGATAGTTTTTTATTAATAACAAATGGTAGTGACACAATTGGATGTCCACATGCAAATGATTAAGTTGGACCTTTATATTGTATATAATAAATAACTAAAAATACATCACAGACTTAAAGGTAAGTGCTAAAACTATAAAATACTTCGAAAAAAAAAAAAACCAGAAGAAAATTTGAGAAAGGTTGGCTTAGAAACAACATGAAAAGCACAATGTATAAAAGAAAAAGCTGACACATTAGACTTCATGAAAGTTTAAAATTTTGTACTTCGAAAAACACTTCCATATTTAAGGCCAAAATAAAAAGATAAGCCATGGACTAAGAAAATATTTGCAAATCATACATGAGATAAGGTCGTATGTACAGAATACATAAAAAATTATTACAAATGATAAAAATACAAATAATTAAAAATAAGGAAAAGACTTCAACAGAGTCCATACAAGAAGACAGATAAATGGTTAGTAAACACATGCTCAGCATTTTTAGTCATTTGAGAAATGCAAATTAAAGTCATAGTGAGATATCAATAAATACTCACTACAATGCCTCTAATCAAAAAGACAGAAAATAACAAGTGGTGGAGAGAATGGGAGAAATTGAAATACTTATCCATTGCAAATGGGAGTTTAAAATGGTATGGTAAAACTTAAAAACAGCCTGGAAGTTTTTTTAAAAAGTGAAACATGGGTGGCGCCTGTGGCTCAGGGGGGTGATGGTCCATATACCTAGGGTGGCAGGTTTGAACACAGTCCTGGCCAAACTGCAACAAAAAAATAGCCAGGCGTTGTGGTGGGCACCTATAGTCCCAGCTACTCAGGAGGCTGAGGCAAGAGAATCCCCTAAGACCAAGAGTTGGAGGTTGCTGTGAGCTGTGACGCACAGCACTCTACCGAGAGCGACAAAGTGAAACTCTGTCTCAAAAAATAAATAAATAAATAATAAAAAATAAAAAAATAAATGTTAAACATAAATTTATTATACAACTCAGCAACTCCAGTTTTGATTGTTACTCATGAGAAATGGCAACACATGCCCACATAACTTACATGTGACTATTCATAGCAGTAATTTTTCTTTCTTTTTTTTTTTTATTGTTGGGGATTCACTGAGGGTACAGAAAACCAGTTTACAATGATTGCATTTGTTAGGTAAAGTCCCTCTTATAATTATGTCCCACCTTCAAGGTGTGTTACACACAGTGGACTCCCCCCAACTGCTCCTTCCTTTCCTCTCTCCCCCATTCCTCCATCCCTCACCATGTACTAGGTCAACAATTGTCCTCATAATCACAATTAAGCACACTGGATTCTTGCTTCTCCATTCTTGGGATGCTTTACAAAGAATGTGTTCCACTTCCATACAGTTTCATACAAAAGATGTAAAGTCTCCATCGTTCTTAATGGCTGAATGGTATTCCATGGTATATATGTACCACAGCTTGTTAATCCATTCCTGGGTTGGTGGGCATTTAGGCTGTTTCCACATTTTGGCAATTGTAAATTGAGCTGCAATAAACAGTCTAGTGCCAAGTGTCCTTAAAAGGATTTTTTTCTTCTCCTAGATAGATGCCCAGTAATGGGAATGCAGGATCATATGGGAGGTCTAGTTTGAGTTCTTTGAGAATTCTTCATACTTCTTTCCAAAAGGTTGTATTAGTTTGCTGTCCTAGTAACAGTGTAAGAGTGTTCCCCTGTCTCCACATCCATGCCAGCATCTGCAGCTTTGAAATTTTGTGATGTGGGCCATTCTCACTGGGGTTAGGTGATATATTAGGGTGGTTTTGATTTGCATTTCTCTGATAATTGGGAACCATGAGCATTTTTTCAGTTTGTCGTTTATCTTCTTTAAAGAAGTTTCTATTCATCTCTCTTGCCCATTGGCATAAGGGAATGTTGGCTTCCTTCCATGTTGATTAATTTGAGTTCTCTGTAGATTCTAGTTATCAAGCTTTTGTCCAATTCATAACATGCAAATAACTTTTCTCATTCTGATGGTTATCTTTTTGCTTTGGTTGTTGTATCCTTAGCTGTACAGAAGCTCTTCAATTTAATTAAGTCCTATTTATTTTTGTTGTTGCAATTGCCACTGAAGTCTTCTTCATAAGGTCTTTTCAGAGACTTTATTAGACCCCAGTCCAATAAGTTCAAGTGTTTTCCCTGCAGTTTTTTTTTTTTAAAGAATTTTTATTGTTTCCTGCCTTAGTTTTAGATATTTTATCCATCTTGAATCAATTTTAGTGAGTGAAGAAAGGTGTGGGTCCAGTTTCAGTCTTTTACATGTGATTATTCAGTTCTCCCAGCACCCTTTATTGAATAGGGATTCTTTTCCCCAGTGTATGTTCTTGTTTGGTTTATCAAAGATTAGGTGGCTGTAAAATGTTAGCTCCAATTTTTTGGTATTCTATTCAGTTCCGGATATCTATGTCTCTATTTTTGTGCCAATACCATGCTGTTTTGATCAGTATGGCCTTTGTAGGATAGCCTGAAGTCTGGTAGGCTGATGCCCCTGGCTTTGTTTTTATTACTAAGAATTGCCATGGCTATACGGGCATTTTTCCAATTCCACAGAAAATGAATTATTTTTTCCAAATCTTGAAAGTGTAGTGTTGATATTTTAATGGTGATTGCACTGAATCTGTAGATTGCTTTGGGTAGTATAGGTATTTTAACAAAGTTGATTATTCCCAGGCATTAGCATGGTATGTTCTTCCATTTGTCCATACTTTCTGCTATTTCTTTTCTTAGGATTTTGTAACTTACAGAGATCATTCACCTCTTTGTTAGGTATGTTCCTGGTATTTCATTTTCTTTGAAGCTACTGTTAGGGGAATATATGTTTATTAATTTGTTCTACAATTACATTTAAGTCTTTTGCATTTTTGTTTAGTTTCTGTTTAGAAGATCTGTTCAGTTCTGTCAGAGGGGTATTAAAGTCCCTGACTATTATGGTGTTATGGGATACCACAATGCTCAGACCCATGAAGGTCTGTTTCATAAATCTGGAAGCATTTAAGGTGTGTGAGTAAACATTTAAAATTGAAATGTCTTCTTGTTGAATTGTACCTTTGATAAGTATAAAGTGTACATCTTTGTCTTTCTTTAGTTGCTTTAAATCTACTTGTACATAAAAATAAGATTGCAACCCCTCCTTTCTTCTGATTTCCATTGCTTGAAATACTGTTTTCCATCCCTTAACCCTGATTTGTCCTTAGCCCTTGATGTGTCCTTTAAGGCTATGCTGTCTGTGAGACAGCATATGGATGGCTGGTGTTTTTTATCCAGTCAGCCAGCCTGTGCCTCTTCAGTGGCGAATTCAGTCCATTGACGTTTATTGAGAGAATTGATAAGTGTGGTGGAGTTCTATTCATCTTATTTTGTGTAAATCTGCTGTGTAGTTTTATCCTTTGTGCCACTGTGGAAACTATGTTTTTTGGGTTATTTTGCTGGTGGTCCACTGTGGTGGTCATTGTTAAAAATAGGTATAAGTATTTCCGGCAGAGCTGGTCTTGTGGCAAATTTCCTCAGTGCTTGTATATCCACAAAATATTTGATTTCTCCATCAATGTTGAAGCTTAGTTTAGCAGGATACAAAATTCTGGGCTGAAAACTTTTGTTTAAGAATGTTAACGGTAGATGACCATGCTCTTCTGGCTTGAAAGGTTTCAGTTCAAAAGTCTGCTGTCATCCTAATGGCTCTTTCTCTGTAGGTCAGTTGGTGTTTGCTCTTGGCTGCTTGCAGAATATTTTCTTTCATCTAGACTTTGAACAGGTTCATTACATTGTGTCTAGGAGAGGCTCTGTTTGAATTGAGATGACCTGGAGTTCAATATCCACCTGAAAGGAGTGTGTCGGCGTCTTCAGTAAATCTTGGTAAGTTTTCCTTTATGATGATCTCCAGTAGGGCTTCTATTCCTTTGGGACAATTCTCTTCCCCTTCAGGAATCCCTATTATTTATATTTTTCAATGCTTCATGGATTCTCATAGTTCTCTAAGTGCCCGTTCTGCTTTCTCTCTCTTCTTTTCTGCCTCTTTAACTACCTGAGTTAACTCAAAAACTTCTAGCTCTGAGATTCTTTCTTCTCTATGGTCTAACCTATTTTTGATACTTTCTACTGCATTTTTACATTCCCTGATTGTCTCCTTCATTTCCTTAAGCTCTGCCATATTCATTCTATAGTCTACATACCTTTCATCCAACTTTTGTCTTTCCATTTTCTTGTGCATTCCTTTTATTGTCTTTACAATCCATATTTTAAATTCCTTTTATGTCAAGTCCATTAAGTCTTTATAGGTGGAGTCTTCTGCAGTAGCCACCTCATGGTCCCTTGGGGGAGTTCCTCTGTTTTGGTTTTTCATAATACCTGGATTTTTCTGTTGGTTCCTCCTCACATGTTCTTTCTTCTTGTTCACCTCCATATCCTCCTTTTTACTTCTCACTGCCTCCTTTGTTTTATGCAGAAGTCCTTGCTCTTGGTGATAGTATGTTGCAATGTGTCACCACCAGGTGGTACTGTGGTTCATTTTAGAAGACAGAGCCAGCAACTTCTAGGGTCCTTATTCCAAACTTAGTTGCCTTCAGTGATTGCCTAAGTGTTTCCTCAGCATTTAGACCCTGGCAGGTTAGGATCTGAAGGCTCACAAGAATCTTTTGGGGGCAGGTCTCACAGTATCCTTTGACTCTAGTTCCCGTGAGGTACACAAGTACCTAAGTCTGTCCCAAGAGTGCGGTTCTAATCCCAGCAGGTGTAATTAAGATAGCTGTGCTTTAGGCCCCTACTAACACCTTCTCATGACCTTCCCACAATGGCAGTCCCCTGGCCGTCTAGACCTTCTCAGTATGGCTACCTCACCAGCCACCAAATCTATGGCAAATCCACTCCAATCAGCATTTAAATCTGGTTGCTGTATACTGTCCAAGTCCATCTGCTCTTCCAATGCAGGACAAATCAAGGGCTAAGGACAAATCAGGGTTAGGGATGGAAAACAGTATTTCAAGCAAATGGAAATCAGAAGAAAGGAGGGGTTGCAATCTTATTTTTATGTACACGTGGATTTAAAGCAACTAAAGCTAAGAAAGACAAAGCCACTCAACATGTAGCTTTCCCCAACTGAAAACTCCAGAAAGGTTTCCTCCCCTCCCGGGCCTCTGGGGGTGACCAGCCAATCCCAGCCTGTCACAATCACTTGCCTAATTCATCAGATTTTCATCACTCCAGGTCATATGCTGTATCCAGCCCACTACCTCCTCACCATGCTCCCTTAGCTGTGACTCTGGATAAGGTCCCCATGACAGGTATGGCTAGGTTCTCTTTTTTTTCCCAGTTCTAGGAGAGCTCAGTTGAACAATCCTTCTGGCCTGCCATCTTGCTTTATTCCTTGGGACTAGCTGGATCCTGTGGTAATATCAAGTTCATGCGGGAATCATTAATATTGATAAAAGGGTCTAGCTGTGGAATTTCTGGGGTCATTCTGTTCCTCAGAGTTTCTGAAGTCTAAGACAGAAGGTCTCTGTCATTGACTCCGTTAGGGTGCCAATTTTCAATCCTGTTTTATGTGTCTCTTCAGAAATTCAATTTCTTTTACTGTGTCTAAATTTTCTATTAATTAGGTCATGGGATAAGCAAATGCGAAATACTGTTCTGTAATAAAAAGGAATGAGGGCTTGGCACCTGTAGTTCAGTGATTGGGGCACTGGCCACATACACTGGGACTGGCAGGTTCAAACCTGGCCCGGGACTACTAAACAACAATGACAACTGCAACAACAACAACAACATCAACAAAAATAGCCGGGAGTTGTGGCGGGCACCTGCAGTCCCAGCTACTTGGGAGGCTGAGGGAAGAGAATTGCTTAAGCCCAAGAGTTTGAGGTTGTTGTAAGCTGTGATACAATGGCACACTATCAAGGGAGACAATAGTGAGACTTTGTATCAAATAAATGAATAAATGAATAAATAAAATAAAAAGGAATGAAGTATTGATACAAGTACAACATGAACAATCCTCAAAAACATTATGCTAAATGAAAGCAGCCAGATAAAGCAGACTACATATTGAATGATTTCACTTGCATGAAATGTTGAAAAGAGGCAAATCTATATAGAGAGAAAGCATATTAGTGATTGTCTGGGGTTTGGTTATGTGAGCAAGTATTGACTGCAAATGGGTACAGGGGAACTGGTTGTGGTAGAAATGTTACAAAGCTGCATTGTAGGGATGCTTGTACAACTCTATAAACTTAATCATTGAATTATATACTTCAGATAGATGAATTTTATAACATGCTTCAAATTATGCCTCAATAAAGCTATAAAAAACAACCAACAAGGAAAGGCTAAGGGGTAGGGAAATATAGGTAAAACAAGTTTGTTAATACATTGCTAATTATAAAATTGAGAACATTAGCAGCGGCATAAGAAACTATTGCCAAAATTCATTGGCTTGAAACAAATATTTATTATTTCAAAGAGTCTAGGCTTCAGGAATCCTAGTGCAGTGTAGCAGAATACCCCTGATGGAAGGCCTCTCATGACACTGCAGTTATTCTCTCAGCCAGGGCTGTGATCTCACCTGAAGATTTGAAATGGGACAGGATCTATTTCTAATCTCATTTACATGGCTGCTGAAAGAATTCAGTTCTTTGTGTTCTGTTGCACTGAGGGTGCAAGTTTCTCAGTGGCTATTAGCCAGAGATCTTCCTCAGTTCCTTTGCCATGTAGGCCTCTTCATGGGGAAGCTTATAACACAAGATCTGATTTGCCTCAAAGTGAGGTGAACAAGGAAATATAAAACAAAGCATTCAGTATAAAAACACTTTATATAACCTAATCTGAGAGTGAGATTCCATCACTTTTGCTGTATTCTAGTAAGTCATTACAAATCCAGTTCACATGCAAGGGGAGAATACAAAAGGGCATAAACTAAGAAACAGAGATCATTGGGGGCTATGGTGTTTACACATATATACAAACAAATATACACATACAGTTATTTGTTTTTGTCCATGCTTCCTGTCTCATAGCTCCCATAGCACATTATAATCTTTTATTATAATGTTGGGTACTTTAGCGCTTAGGAAACAGAATCTCTCTGACCTTCTTCTGCCCTCTTTCACCTGTCCCAAGGCAAGAGTTTAATCTTTCCCCGCTTTTCTAATTGTGGACCTTGAGATCCTTTCTTTGGGATTCCTGCCCCATATCCCAGAGGACAGAACGCTGACAATCTCCCATTAAAAAAACCAAAGGACAGAGATCAGAAAACCTCTGGATAGATGATCACATGGAGGCTTACAAAAAGTGAAGAAGAACAAACTGTGTGTCAGGTGGGTGGCACACCACAATTTCATGGGGACAGAAGCTCCTGCACTTGGGACCCTTCCATGCCTTACCCTTATGGAACACTTCATCTGGTTATTTATTTGTACCCTTTAAATTTTCTTTTGCAATAAACCAGTAAACATGTTTCCCTAAGTTCTGTGAGCATCTGAAGAAAATTAATCAAACCCAGAGGTTATGGAACCTTTAACTTGAAACCAGCTGGTCAGAAGTTCCAGAGGCCCAGACTTGCCCCTGGTAAAAAGGGGGGGGAGGGGTGATATTTTGGGACTGAGCCCTTGGTCTTCAGAATTTAATGCTATCTCAGGTAGCCAGTGTTGGAAGTAAACTGGAGGACACCAGCTGATGTCTGCTGCAGAAGTATATACTTGCTTGCTTGTGGACAAAAATCACCATATATTTAGGGGATTACAGAAGTCTTTTGTGTTGATTATTGTTTTGGTATGAGAGCAGAGGAAGACTTTGTGTTTTCTCCTAGCAGGGCCAACCACAATAGGTGATAGAAAATTGAATTAGTTATATTATTCCTTCTACTTTTCTGTATGTTTGAAATATTTCACATTAAAAAATGTAAATAGAGAAAATATTATTTACAAAAACTAAATGCAATCAAGCAGATCTTATATTTAAAAAAATTTAGGATGCTTTCTTACAAAGGAACAAAATAATAAAAATGTCAATACTTTAAAACAGAAGAAAATAGTTAATATTTATTGGCCTCTTACTACATACAACATACCACTATTCTAAACACTTAAAATATTTTAAGTAATGTAATTTAATTCTTACAGTAATACTCTACGGTAGGTACTAATATGATTATGATATTAAAAGTGAGGCAGAGAGAGGTTATATAAATTGTCCAGGGCTACACAAAAAGTGAAGTCAAAAAGTTCCATGTGTGGTAGAAAGGAAAGTGGAGATTAAAAGGCACACAGGGAACACATCAAAAGTTTAGAATTAGAAATTCTTGGTCAAGGTGCCTGAAATATTTTTGTATTGCCATGTGCTGTCTAATTAATGTTTCAATCTTTACTACACAATTTTTATGTGAGGAAATGTTATCATGTTTAAATAACTAAATGGTTCACTCCCTGCTCAAACAATAGCATGGATTATCTTTAGATAAGTACCCTCATTAGCAGTTAATTTTATTTTCTCATTTATATTTCAAAAATATGCTCAGCTCTTCTTCTCAATTATTCTTTGCTCTTCCACCAAATCTTATGCCTTTATCAGTCTCTGATCACTTGGCAAAATAAGACTTCCTTTTCCCATGCTTCCCTTTTCCTGTGTCTAAAGTCAAATGTCTAATAATACTTGTTTGGATATAATACATTGAGTTTATAAAGTACCTATATACTCCAGTATAAGCCGAGTTTTTTCAGCACAAAATTTGCCGAAAAACCCGAACTCGGCTTATACTTGGGTCATACAGTTATTTGATTCGGTGCAGGCGCACCTAATCAAATGCACGTAGTCTCCAGTCGTCTTCTGCCATCTGCTTGAGGGGGCGGTGCTTCAGCTCAGTCCACAAGTCGCGGCTGAGCTGAAGAGGTAGGCGGCTGAACTGAACTGTATTCTACTGAACTATTTAACC